>OOFB01006415.1:8467-31162 GCA_900323305.1 Trachyrincus murrayi
TTAGTTGTATATTATAGCCTATAATTCTCCGGAATGTCCCATTGAATGGCTTTTCACGGGACTTCCGCTTTCTTCAAAGAACTACAAGCGCTTTCTCAGTGTTCATCCCCTTCCGGCAAAATCACCCTGGCCAATCAGCTTGGAGCCCTCCCCTCCTGGCAAAATCACCCTGGCCAATCAGCTTGGAGCCCTCCCCTCCTGGCAAAATCACCCTGGCCAATCAGCTTGGAGTTTGGCTTGGAGTTGCCTTGTTGTTGTTAGCCTGAAGAGCTACACAAGATTTTACAATGGCTGCCAGCAATGAATACCAGTCTAGGATCAAATAAGGACTATAATATAATAATATATAATATAAAGTCTTACTGAGTGGAAGGAATGACGGATATTTATTTGAGCCAGAATACACAGAAGAGGAAATCTTACAGCGGAGACGGCAGCAGGCGAATGTGCAACAGAGTCTCTCATTCAAGTAATAAAGTATCGCTGCATGGACGACTGGGTTTACTAGGTGATGTGGATGCTGAAATGTCTGACACATCACACTGCTCCACTGCAACGCATGAGTCCTTGATGTGGACAAGACTTCCCAGCCGACAGCACCTGTGATGACAGCACCTGTGATGACAGCCCCTCCCAGCCAGGGTCTACTCCTGCATCAGACCTCTGCTTAGTTGTTCAACATTCACCAGAACGACTCCTGGCAAAAGGTGTTTGTTGCGTGTGTCCTCCCCATAGCACACTTTCAGTAACTGCTATATAGTCTTCATCATAGAACGCCCTGTAATTTGTATTTATTTATGGTGAATCGCTGTGTGGTAGTGGTAGTGGTTGTGCAATTGAAATGGCTGCATTATAGTAATGTATTGCCGTAATTTGTTTCAGGGAGGATAAGGAACTCTACACTGGATCACTGGAGACCTGCCACCTCCAGCTCACCTCCAGCTCAACTCCACTCATCACTGAAGTTCCTGGAGAGAGAAGAGGTCGGTTCAACATTCAACACGTGTCATTTTGGACAGTTTGGACACCTGTACCTCAGTCATGGTCTCCCAATGCAGTTTCAATCCATTCATTGGGAATGAGTTGAATTATTTTAGGTTGATGCTGCCAATGAGGCATCCCAGATTCACATGAAGGTAAATTTGCGTTATGTTTGTGAGTTGACTGCGCCTGCCTCTCTATGAGCAATTTAGATTTTTGATCTCTCCCGGGTCATTTCTGACCATTTCTGACCATCAGGGAATCCATCTTGCCTGTCAATCACAGGTGTGTGAGGGAGGGGACGTTCTTTGGTTGTTTAGTTTCAAAATCTTGCTCTTTTCTGCTGTCGTTTTGCAACTCTCGAATCTTGCCTACAGCAGCCTTAAGTGCTATTGTGTGTATAGTCCATTGTATGCATGTGTGAAACTTGTCATTTACATTGCTACTGCATCACTCTGATCTGTTACCAACAGTCCAATCAATACCTGAATGGGTATTGGAAATTGAGAAATGATACTCTACTGCTGGAGTACACTTGGACCTTTCCCTGCCCCCTGACAACTGCAGCTAGCGGTCAACTGCTAGCTGTAGTTGTCAGCGTGTGCTCTATGACTCAAGGCGCTTGACGGTTCTGTTAATATCTCTCCACTAGAGGGCGCACTAGGCTAGGGCGGGGCGCACTAGGCTAGGGCGGACCGCACTCTGCTTCGCCTGCTGTGGATGATTATTTATTTATTTATTTATCTCAAACTTGGGAGTTTTCGTTATACCCTCAACCCCCAGAACTGCTTTCATTTATCCACTGTCTCTAACCCCGAACTCTGATGTTTTACTTTGTCTCCCCAGGGATACTTATAATGAAGCAATGATTTCATTATCTTTGCCTATAAACTAATGATGACATAATACTTTATTTGTTTTATTAAACAAATAGTTTTAATGATAAAAATCTGAATATTGTTAATAAAGGTAGTCTGCTGAGTGGGTGGTGACTACAGACTTAATACATCCCCTCTGTGATTCATATCAACCCCCCGGCCCTGCTGCTCTCTGCAATTTATTTATTTTTACTCATACTACAAATGTCTCTACACGAAAAGCCCATTTATCTTGTTTTTTGGTTTTCAACATCAAAGAACAGAATAAGCGTTCACTAGATGAAGTCGCGGGAACAGACGGGAGGGGGATGGGTTCCTTGTCAAAGCTTGAGTTTGTATGTGAATGTATGGACGCATACTAGCCCAGTTTCCCACAACCCCCCCATGACGCAGCGCCCGCCGGGACCTAAAATACACGACCCCGGCGACCTTCGTCCCAGCGGTCCAGAGCCACCCAACCCCGCGTCCGAGCTCCGCCTCTGCCGGCAGCGGTGAGTTATGACCTCCCGCGCCGGGCCGGGCACAATGCGGCGGCTGTGATTGTGTTTTAATTCTGATGGCAGAGCAAGAAAGAAAAAAGATGATGTGTTCCTGTGAGACCGGGACTGGATTTATGAGGCCCGTCCTGGCCCCCGGGGGTCCCGCGTCCTCTCTGATCTGCTTTTACTCCGCCGACCCGTCGACCCCCGGGGGTCATTACAGAACCCCCCCCCCCCCCCCCCCCCCCCCCCCCCCACCCGACGGTCCCGCTGGCCACCGGCCCATCTCACGCTGCTTGTTTTCCAATCAAATCACTGTATTTAAAGGGGACACGACTCCGGAGCCCAAACGGACATCTGTTTGAAATTGTTTCCCTCGCAATTATTTCACGCAGTAGTCGTCGTCCCCTCAGCACTCCTAGATGGACGTCCGCTCGTGCTTTTGTTTGTCGTCGTGTTTGTTTGCTAAAGGAGATCCCTCTCCATAGTTGGTAATGGCACAGAGTCAAGGGGCTGTCTATGGGGGGGGGTATTCTGGCCCCTGAAACCACTGTAGTGGAAGAAATTTTTTTACTGTAATCCTCCTCGACTGACCAACCGCTCTGAGGTCAGCCGTTCCTAACGTGCACTCCCACTGACTCATAAAGCCCTTCTTCAGAACCAACCCCCCACACACACTCACGCACGCACGCACACACGCTTACACACACACACACACACACACACACACACACACACACACACACACTTTTCTCAAATGAAGCTTGTATTTTACTGTAATCCTGCTCAGAGGTGTGCATGTGTGTGTCAAAGCAGGGGTTTGAGTCCCCAAAGTCTCCCTGTAGGCATCCTGGAGCAACATGAGCAAGACCTGCTCCTTAATGTCGCGTGTATGTGGCTGATGAAACTCGCCAAGCTGTCGTCAGGACAGGTCACATGACCACCAGCACGGGCATTCCATCACCTTTGGGGTTGGCGGTCCGGTCCTGATGGTCTGCACACTGTCAGTCTCTGTACTGTATTCAACCTTCAAGGTTTCTGTGAAATAGTTGATGTAGCCTGTGGAAGTGTTAAGTTATAAGCTTTCCCTTATATGCAACCGACCCAAGTGTGTGTGTGTGTGTGTGTGTGTGTGTGTGTGATATCACAATGGACATTCCTGACACGCCTATGACCCCAACAGTTGAACTTCTGGGCTGAAGGACTGCTTCTAGGCTGCTTCTAGGCCTTGATGCCATTTCATCTGGACTCTACTGGTTGTGGATCAGAGAGCCCTCAGTCAGACTCTCTCTTCTACTCTCGGGATCCACTAATAAAGGGCTAGTACTCCTTTCTCCTTTTGCTTTATTTGTTCTGCTTAAAAGACTAACTCGCAGGGGGGGGGGGGGGGATTTGGAGAGATCCATCAGAGAACTTTAATAGAGGTAGTGTGTTGTAGCACACGTGTCACGGCCCCACGCCCTCACCCATGTAGCGGGAGATCTCGCGGGTGATAATGCGTTGCCACCTAAAATGGGACATTTTGACACTTCCCCCGGGTGCTAAAAGCGGAGGTCTCGACGTGGACGTTGACCTGGTTGCAGCAGAGTTGGACCTCTCAGGGCGACGCCTATACGTTCTTATCTCTGAGATTCTTCGACACCCCGAGCTGAGAGTAAAGGAGGTCGGAGCAAAGGACCCCCTTTTAAATGAAGTGTTCTGACGTCGTCACTTGGCTCGTCTGTTAAAACACAGTATCCATTATTGCACCGCCGTGTTTGTCTGAAAACAAGACACTCTGCTCAATAGTCAGCCCTGTGAACCCCACGGATAGAAAAATGATTCAGTCAGTTTCATGAATTATACTGTTGTGTCTGTGTTGTGTTGGGCGGTTACAGTAGAAGCATTTCTGCAGCGAACAGACTTGGTGGCAACAACAGCTAATGTATGTCCAACTTTACGACCTTTATCATTTAAAGTTTATAATGTTAAATGATGACACTTTGTTAAGGACTTTGCCTCATTCGTACAGAAATGGCACCTGTGACAATTGATTTATTAAATTATAGTCATGATAATTTTGCCTATTTGTTTAAGTTGAATTATACCAGTGGTGGGCCCTTGCATCAATTAGGCCTACAGATTGAAGCTTCTCGACACAGAATAGGTTCGTTGTACAGAAACCCCACAGCCATCGATGAACAGATGGTTATGGAAAACAAACAGCTGTTATTTTGAAGGAAGCGACCGCTGTACCTTGCACAGAACCTCTTAAACCAGCAGGCCGGTGACCTGCTTGAGACTCGTGCAGATGTATGTGCACGTGACACGCCTCGCATTTCCTAATAATTCATATTGGATTTTATTATTTTTTTGAGTACCAGATGGCCTGGGGTCGAAGTGTATTTTTTTTTCATTCTCATTGCACTGACCCATTTGACACTTATATCTTTGTATAATATCTGATAGATGTTTAACAAAAGAGTTTGTGAATTTATCAATGACACTGTAGGTCTATTCCACAGTAGGTGTAGAGGGTTGAAAAAGGCATCTTAGTAGTTTCGTTTAAAAAAATAAGCAGCCCTTTATTTTTTAATGAGAAATAAATCGGTTTTCTGTCTTCATTTTGAAACCCTATCCAAGGTTTGCAAAACACAAAAGACGCATGTTAAAAAACCAGTAATGGAATGACATGTTTGTGAATATATTACGGTTTGTTTGCTGTAGTCTGGAATCGCTTTGGGGGGTTATATTGAAGTAAATGCAAACAATACACGGGTTTCAGTGTGTTTAAGAGGAACCAGTAATGTTTGACAGTTGAAGAACTATCTTTGTGTGTTTGTTTTAATGATACTTTTGAAGATTGAATTACTCATTGGATATGAAAACAGAAGACAGAAATAGGGATCAAGAAGAGTAACACGGTTTTCTGTCTTCCTTTTGAAACCATATCCAAGCCGAGTGTATCCGGTGCTGCAGCCGGTCCTGGTCCCCAGAGACCGCAGGCCGGTAACATGGGCTCTAACCTGTTCTTGTGTAGACTCTAAGTGAATGTTTGCTCCCTAATTCCTAACACTCAGCTCAGCTCAATGCGACCCTTATGCTAACCCTTAGCTTAAACTCAATGCAAAACTAACCCTTAGCTCAACTTAATGCAAAACGAACCCTTAGCTCGACTCAATGCAAAGCTAACCTTTAGCTTGGCTCAATCTAAAGCTAACTCGGAGCTTTGCTCAATGCAAAGATAACTCTTAGCTTTGGCTCAATGCAAGCTAACTGATCTTGGTTGAATGCAAGCTAAGTTTGGCTCATTGCCAGGCTATCCCATAGGTTGGGGTCCGTCGGAGGGGGGGGGCTTGACTCTGTGGTCTTCAGAGGATTCGTCAGCTTGGCGAGGGGTTGTCCGTAGTGCCAAAGAGCAAGGCTCTGCAGCTGGGAAGCACAGTGCTCCAGCTGGAGTCCTCTTGGTTCATTGTGCAGCGGTGCCTGTGCAGCTTGATTTAGCATTCCTTGTAAAGCGCGCTAAATGAGCTGGGTGCATGAGGGCAGACACACCAGCCACACAGTATCTCTGTAAGCACACAGGAGAGAGTGTGTGTGTGTGTGTGTGTGTGTGTGTGTGCGTGTGTGCCTACATGGCTCTATGTTTCTGTCTGTGTATGTTTGTGTATTTGCGTACCATTGCCATCTCGCTGTGGTGTTTCCATTTCATTCAAGGTTTTCCCCATCACAAAGTTTGCATCTGATTGAAGTTCACGGTGCGACTGAAGAACCTTTGGGGTAGGGGTGGGGGGACATGAAAGACCACGATTTCATCTTCGACTGTTGTCAGTGCACTACGGATCAATACATGGGGAAGGCTTCCCTGTTTTACACACAGGCTTCACATTGCCATTGGTAAGTAGTTAGGCCTATTAAGCAAAGTTAATGTATATTTGGGACCTCACAGCTGTCTGAAAACACTTCATAATTTAGTGATTTTTATTTTTTAAATGAGAAAAAGCATACATACAACACTACATGCATACCTATACATATTTACATACTAATATCAAAGTAGTATTGTCTATCTGCAATGTTATGTCATAAGTTTGGGTTTCTATTAGATTGTCACCATTTTAGTATCTTTTGTTGTAGTAGTAGTAGTAGTAGTAATAATAATAATAATAATAATAACAATAATACTCTAACAATAATAAAAAACAACAGCAACCAAATGATTTCCTACATGTTGATATGTTTTGCAGAGAGAAGCTGTGTGTAGTATACTTTCGTTAGGTTAGCTGATCCAAGTCACTTTGTATGTCTTCATATGTTTTATGAAAACTCAAAAATATTGTTAAATATTGACATTGTCAATATTGGGATATCATTTTTTGCCCATATCACCCACCCCTACTTTGGGATCAATAAAGTATCTATCTCCCTCTCTCTCGCTCTCTCTCTACCTCGATCAGTCTCTCGCTAGCTTTCTCTATGTATCTGTCTCCATCTATCTCTATATCTATCCATATCTCTCTCTCTCTCTACCTCTATCTATCTCTCTACCTCTCCCATTTATCTCCCCCTCTACCTCTATCTATCTCTCTACCTCTCCATCTCGCTCCCTCAACCAGGAGGTTGAAGATGCATGTGCAGAGTGGGAGGACCCCACTGCACTATGCATGGGTTCATCATGGGACAGGCAACATTGATTTATTTTCTCAAGGTTTTGGGAGGTTTCTTGGAAGGCCAGGAGCCGAGAGAGAGAGAGAGAGACGAGCCAAACCCACAAGTCTGAAACAGAACCCGTGCTGCCTCTGTGGTCTTTGCTCAGTACATTTACTTTACCACACGAGCAGATGTACCAAAAACAGCTTGGATGGAAAACCTGGAATGCACTGAAAGAAAGTTATTAAACAAGCAATACTTGTATTTATTAAATGCCTGATGGCTGTGATTAGTAATGGCATTAAGGGAAATGCTAGTGGACATGTATTTTCGGGGGCTTTGTGATCCGCCCCTGCTTATGGAAGAGTGACACACCATTTGTTTCAAAGAGTAGAATGCAGAAGGAGGGGGGAGGGGGGGGAGGGAGGGGGGAGGGGGGAGGGGGGAGGAGGGAGGCGAGGGCGTGCGTTCTTACGCCAGTTACAACAGGAAAAAGGAAAAAGTCTAACGAGCATAAAAAGAGGAGCCCTGAGATCCCGACTGACCAACCGCTCTTAGGTCAGCCGTTCCTAACGTGCACTCCCACTGACTCATAAAGCCCTTCTTCAGAACCAACCCCACACACACACACACACGTGTACACACACACACACGTGTACACACACACACACACACACACACACACACACACACACACACTCTTTCCACAATGCACCACTTAAACGGCATTCCTCAAAAGCTCACTCTCACAAGAGCCTCAGCTTCTGACCTCCACCCTCGCCTGGGCGATAAAGGGTGAGGCAGGTTGGGGGGTGGTGGGGGAGGGAGCTATTGAAAAAGGTTGCAGTTCTGGGGTCAGGGTCCAGGGCCCCACTACCCTGGCGAGGGTCACAATGGGGCCCTTCATGGAAGGGCATCGCTCCAGGCGGTGCGCGGGTGGGTCATAACTCCAGTGCTTCCAGAGCCCGCAGGAGCGTAGGGGTCTGTGGGTCTTCTCAGGAGGATGGGTCGCGGCCCGGGTGTCAGGGAGGGGGGGCTTCGCCGGAAGTGTTTGATGATGTAAAGCGAGAGGAGGCCAATGAGAGAGGACCCTTCAGCACACTGAATCGCTTTATTATGATGACCTACCACTAGGGGTCAAAGAGCACAACGTGACACACTCCGGCCATTGTGTCTTGAAAGTGGCAAAACGATCTTTGAAATCTCTTTGATTGTTGTTTCCATGGATATGATTTGGTTTCACTTCCTACAGCCCCGCTGATGGCTTATCCATCAAGCGATTGCATTCTTGTAGGCAAGTACGTGTTGTAATATTACGCCATTTGGTGTAAGCCTTCTGGTCATACTGTACAATCTGAAAGCCACAGCCAGTGCCGCTAATGCAGTTAATGGCTGCTTCAGGGGGGTGGCGCTCTGGTTTAAACATGTAGATGTCCTACAACTGGACCCCTCTGTCAGTGGACGCTGTGTTGTTTTGTCTACTGGTTGCAATAATTCAGCGGGCCGACTTCAACATGCAACAGCTGACGAGACCAGGGTAACTGCTAGGCTTTTACAGCTCTGCTCTGAGGGACGACAGCTGGCCAGAGAAGATTCCTAGGAAGGAGTTGAATTTGATGGTCCTCCCTCTTCATCTTATTGCTGTCTTGACCCCTGAGACCAAGGGGTGGGGGCGATACCCCCTGCGGGCCCCCAAAAACGTAATTTGTTAAGTTCTGTATATGTATTAAAGGTGCTGTAGGTACGATTTAAGAGATATTTGAGTGTAATCCGTTAGCTGTTAGTGAATGAAATACACAGTGAGAATATCTGTTTTGAGTTGCCTCTGTATGAGCAAATTTAGATTTCAGACCGCTCCCAGCTAATTTCTGAACAATCAGGGCATCTCTTCTGTGATTGGTTCAGGGAATCCGTCTTGTCGGGCAATCACAGGTGCATGAACTGCAACAACAACTCAATGGTGGAGAAACGTAAGGAGCAGAGAGGGAGCGGATGTATTTTTGGTAATTTTGTTTCAAAATCTTGCTCTTCCGCAGCACCTTTTTTTTAAATATATATATTTTTCTGGCCTTTTTATGCCTTTATGGAGAGGGGAAAGACAGGAAAGTGGGTTGAAAGAGAGAGGGAATGACATGCAGCACAGGACCGCAGGTGGGAATCGAACCTGTGTCGGTAGTGGTTAGCGTTAGTGGGTTGAGCCACCGTGCCCACGTACAGCACCTTTAACGATGTAATTACTGCTTCAAGCCTGTATTTTATTTAATATTGTGTACATAGTGTAAAGCACAATATATAAAATAAGAAAATGTATAGGGAATTAATTTTCCCTATATTTTTGGTCTAACCTGTGAGAATAAATCCATGACAATGAAAAATGCTTGCAATACTCTGCCAACGTCATACTTGCGGAGTTTATGAAAAATGCAGAATTACAAAACATTGCTCTAATGGAGAGACCAACCTCTTTAAACCTGCGGTCTAAAGCGCTATGGTTTGTCAGAGGCCCGGCGTCTGTCTGGCCATAATGTAGCACTAATTTAGCCATCAGCTAGCTCATCTGTTCTGTGAGTTTATTGCCTCATATCTCACCTCTTCTGTGCGCTCCTCTAATAATAACAACCAACTTCTCCGTTTCTAATCAGCCGGCCTGCGTTCTCTCTCTGGTGGGATCTCCGGGCCCTCAGGCTGTTTGCGGCCCCTCCGCTCTCTGGGTGAACTGGGACTTCCAGTGGGGGGAGCAATCAGCGGGATGCACTTCACACTGGGCCCTCCGCCGATGCTGCTGTCAAATTAAAAGTCATTTGTTCTTTTCCTTGAAGCACTCAGGGCGTCTTAACTCAAAGGCCTCCCGCCGACCCCTCTCTCTGATATGTGCGTGTGGCGTGCACACACACACACACACACACACACACACACACACACGCTCTTCCAACTAGACATACATATGGACACACACGCGCGCTCTTGCAAAATCTCTCACTCACTCACTCACTCACACACACACACACACACACACACTGGTTGTCATTCTCACTCTCGCCTTGCATCTCAGACTATTTTTCAGTTTTTTTCCATCCTACTTTTTGTAAAAATAGTTTCCTTGGAGATCGTCTGACATTGTTAATTTTGGACAGCATGTCGGCTAACTTTAGAAACCGCTATGTATGCTTTTTGGCTGTTAGGCATATCCGTTTTTGCCTGGGTTTTCAGACAGGAGCCTATTTCCTCCCCCTTTGTTTGATATACTTGCAAGCAGTGCAAATAAGTGATGGGATTAAAAACACAACTACAAAGACATCCAACAATGTACATTATTTTTTCAAGAGATGATGATGAAGGAATACACTGAAGTTTGCTTCCAAGAGGAAAAGTTTTCCATGCCATTAAGGATCCACAATAGCAGAAAAGCGTTCTAAAATGTAATACTAAACTTGTATCACTTCATCTGTGTGCTGCAGTTATGTGTTGTTATTGCTTGCAAAACTTGCAAATGTGGTTATGGACGAGCATGTGTACTATTTCATTTGAAATGAAAATATTTAAAAATATATTGTCTGTGGAGAATTATGTCGGGTCCGTACGAGGGTTTCAGTGCTCTGTCTCTCTGATCAGCGTTCAGCAGTCGACACTGTATCCATGTGGTGGTCATTAAATCATTTGACAAGATGTTTCTCCTCTCCCCACGGCCAAGAGTTCATTAGTTCCTTACTTATTAGTTACTTCTACGTTGCCCTGGTAGTCCACTGAGGCCCCCAGGATTTCAAAGAAGACACAACGCAAGTCGTTGGCTTTAAACAGGAAGAAAGTGGAGATACTGTATTTGAAATGTACAAAAGCTATATACACACTCACACATACACAAGCACACATACAACAAGAGTAGTAGACTTCCATGGTAACATACTCGGTAACATTTTTTTTTTTTTTTTAAAGGCTACTATCAGATTTCAAGAAACATAACAAAACTGAACGGGCCCCAGGGCCGATGCTCTGTCCCCAAACATACCGTCCCTCTCAAGTCTTGTTGCTAAAACACATTCCACCCTTCATCCCAAGCTCCCTGCTGCGGTGAAGAGGAGCATTCTTTTTCCCACAAATGAATTAATGAAGAGTTGGATCTCCGCTGAGAAACCAAGGTGGTACTTGTATATTCTTTCTGATGCTTCCCCGTCAGTCGAGGGATTCCACACGTCCCGACAGATTTGACACGGAGGCCCGGACGTGTCCTTCTCAATCAGTCGGTGATGTTAGAAACGGGGTATGTCGACAGCAAACTCCTCCATTTCAGAGGGCAACCCAAGGAGATCTGGTTTTGCGGTGCCCTGTGGAATCAGTAAGTGCCCGGCGAGCGGTCGATATTCAACGTTCACGGCATCGAGTATCGTGGTTCCACGTTTTAACATCAATACAAATGCTCATGTGTTTCACATAATTTAAAGCGGGTACCATACAACATAATCTATAGACATTAGGATCATACTGGTAAAAAAAAAAAAGATGATTTAACATTTCCTTTCTGCACTGGTGGTGGTGTCATTTAGAGTCCAGTTCATCATGTTTTAAATGCACAAACTTGATTTCATCAGCAAGGCACTATGTGAACTACTTTCAGTGCACTGCTTTTAAGAGGCGTTGTTTTTTCAACACCATCAACACCATTATGAATAATCGCCATTGCTTCTCTATGCATTTCATACTGTGCTCTATCATAATATTCACCGATTAAAAGTATGGCTTTCGAACAGCAATAGAAAAATCTCACAACCCCTGTGTACTTAAAAAAAAATGCAAATACTATTATCTCAAGCAAATATTATAGGATAAGCATAAGATACTATGGATTGTTTAAAGAAAAGTTTGTTTCATTGATATGCCAACTTTTGCTTTGCTGATTCAGTGCCTTTTTTGAAGTCATTATATTGCTGATGCTTAGAGGTGGACAGATGTATGTGAGAATGCATCGAAGGCCGAGCATTTGTTGACCTCTCTCAGCTAATCATGTTGAGGAACTTGCTCTCCTCGGCTAAGGCTGTGAGCATTGAGGTCATGTCACCAATTGCCATGTTGCTGATCCCTGCCGGTACAGAGGCCAGAGTTACGGAGTTGCGGGGGGTGGTGAGCCGCGAGGAGCTCTGAGAGAGGCTCTGGAGCAGGCCGGGGCTCAGTGTGCCCGACATGAGGCTGGAGTGCTCCCCGTCATCTAGCATGGCGTCAAAGTCGATCTGGGCATGCTCTGTGGCACCCGGAACACCGGTGGATGAATCCACGGTGCTGCTGGTGACCTGGTTGACTCCTGGAGATGCAATGTTGGCCACTGCAGTACTGGCGGTGTTGGCGGCATCCTGGCTGGCACAGGGAGACATCGGGGCGTCAAAATTGCCGGAGTTGGGCTTGAACATGTGGATCTGGCCCGTGTAGAACATTGCAGAGTTGGGGTTCTCGGAGGAGCTGATGGTGGGCCTCTTTGGGCTGGCCTCGGAATTGTTGTTGGCATTGCTTGAACTGAATTCAGAGGACTGGGGGAACCGGCTTTGCATGGTGGCGCTAGACATGGAATGCTGTCTGCCAACGGATTTAGGTTCCATCGGAGGCCTGGGCTGCAGCATGCCCCTACCTCCGTTTTGAAGGCCTCCGTGTTGCTGGTGAAGACCATTGAAGTTCTGCTGCTGCTCAGCCAGATTCCCATGAGGATAGCCTTCAACCTGAGTCCTTGATCTCAAAGTCAGTATTTCTGGATTGTTCTGATCCATCATGCCATTAAATGGCAGTCTCATGCTGGCATTTCCGGGTACAGCATTTGGTACCACCTCTTGGCCAAAGCCTTGCTGGGGACTCATCTGCTCACCTAAGTTCACATTGTACTGCCTCTGTTGCTGCTGTAGTGAGCTGTTGATCATCCTCTGGTTATTGCGGTGTGTATATCCCTGAAGGGCCATGTTCTGACTCATAGGCATCACTTGCTGGTTGCTGACAAGGCCTTGACCTTGTCCCTGGAAGGAACCAAAATTGTGTCGCTGTTGGACGACTGCTAGGTTCCCCCTAATAGGATGTGGCTGTTTGCTGAGCTTGGCTGTGGTGTCCATGGTGCCAGAGCTCACCTCGTTCCACTGCACTGGCATATTGTTCTTGCTCATGCGGTCTGATGGGGGTTGGAAGGGCTGCTGGGAACCTCCAGGACTCAACTGGCAAGACTGGAAATCCTGACCTGTCTGCGGCATGTTGGCATTCACCATGGCCATTCTCCTTTGCCCATAGAAGGTCTGTTGCCGATGGGCTGTGCCTGGCTGATAACCCTGGGCCTGGTTGTTTGACTGGTATTCAGCCTGACCGACACTGTTCTGCGATCGGAGGTATTGCACCACGTCATCAGGAAGCACTATATCATCCTCCACCAGCTGATCTCCACCCACCATCATTCCGTCTACAGCCATGTTCTCCATGGCCACGTTCTCAGAGATACTGGGTGGCCTGGGTGCAAATGGGTGACGTTGCAGGCTCCCGTCAGAGCGTGTGTAGACTTGCGACCCCAGGCCTCGGTAGCGATCCTGCATGGTGGAAGGGTTCATTGGGTTCATGCTGTTCATGCTGTTGTAGCGCTGCACTCTGGGTACAGACAGGGGTTCCAGGGTTGGCCTACGCACCGGGTCACTGGCACGTCGGGGCAGGCTCATGGGCACCTCATGCGGCATCATGCTCTGGGATCCGTGGCCGAGGTCACTGCAGCGACGCGGTGCGGTTCCAGCGGAAGGGTGGTGGAACTGGTAAGACGAGGCCTCCTGGGGGTCCCCATATAGTGCCATGCGTGTCCTCAGGCTCATCCGGTCCATGTTTGGGAGAGGGGTTGGTGGTGCGCCGCCAACGGCAGCTGCATACTTGGCCTTGAGACGGTAGTGCTGTGCCGGGGTCAGGCTGAGCAGGCTGGGGAGTCCTCCTCCGCTAACACCGCCCCCTCCGCACTGGCTGGCCTCGCTGGAACGGCGAGACATGTCCGTGGAGATGGGGTCGTAGGAGTCCGCCGAGCTGATGTTGTTGTGCCGGTTGCCGCCAAACTGGGAGGTCTCGCTGGAGCGGCGGCTGGAGTAGCACGGTGAGATACCAGAGGAGCGGCGGCTCAGCGTGTAGATGGAGCTCATGGTGCTGGTGGTGCTGTCGCGGCGCTCGTTCAGCTGGTTCAGCACGGTGACCTCGCAGGACGACGGATCGATTATGCGCTGGCCAGGGTAGGAGCTGTTTAGACCATTCATCAGGTTGGAGCTCTCCAACAGGGAACCTAGCAGGTGAAGAAAACACGAGACATTACAAATCATACAAGCACATAAAACGTATCCTGTAAACTAATCCGTCAGAATGTTATATTCTCCTGAGGGACTGAATGCAGGAAGGACAAGCCATGGCTCCTCTTGAATAAGAGCTTTAAAACAATAACAGCCCCTACCTAACTAACATCTCTACCATGGAAAAGAAACGCGCTCTCTCGAGTCTCGCCAACTCACCGATGGCGGGCATTGGTGGCAGCTTGGTGCCGTTGCTACGGTGACCCTGCTGTGGCGCCGAGTTAGCCCAGGGACACGCGTCCCGGACCGTCTTCAGCCTCTCCTTCTTGATGTTCTCCAGCTTAACGGTGACCCCGCCTCCCAGGCCACCAGCCTTCCTCAGCTGGAGCCCCACCCCCGCGTGGTGCCCGCCGCCGCCGGGGACGCCGCTGGAGTCCACCATGGGGCTGTCGTCCAGCGCACTCAGGTCCCCGAAGCTGCCCCCGCTGTGCAGGGCCATCTCTACCCCACTGTCGTTGTTGTTGACACTGCCGAGAGGCGACGGCTCGCTGCTACACGACGAGTGCCCACCAGGACTGGACTGATATGTCTGGAAGAAGGACGTCACAATCATCATGAAGCTCTCATCTCATCTCATGTTCTAGTCATGTTCTCATGTTCTAGTATTCGCCAAACATTGGATTGAATGCATTGAGGACCTACAGGGGAATAAGGCGAGCGCATGATGTAGATGCAAACATACTGGGTCAAATGTGAAACCAAACATCAACAATGAGTGAATAGGATATAGGAAATCAAGTAATTACAGGACGTTTGTAGACACACATAGATAATATAATGTAATATATATATATATATATATATATATCAGAATAAATAGAATATCTCATGAAAGTATGCATTCCTTTGCACCATTGTAAAGGAATTGGGTATCAGGATCATTAAATAGTCAGAATATCCAGATTACTGATGTATTGCTGCTCTGTGCATTTTAAATCAGTAATCAGTAAAACAAAATAGAGAAAATAAAAGATTCAAAGACAAGATATTAAACATGTACATTATAAAAACAAGTACACTATAAAAACGAACAGCTCTTCTCTGTTCTGTGAAGTATAGAACTCTCTCTGTACTCTCCTTACCATAACACATGCAGCTGGTATCAAATACTGATTGTTGTAATGGAGGGTTTTTGCAATACGAAAAGCACTATAACATCACTGATCACAGATGGCTTTGATTTATTGACGGTCGGAAGCGGGTGGATAATGGATGAGTTCTGTGAAGCCCAGCGACGGCGATCAAACCAGCCTAAAATGAGCTACAGAGTGCACAGATGACAGCGTGGCGTTGGCCCTATTTGTTCACCGCATCATTTTCCAGCCTTTCGACAATCGCGTTTATCAGCTCTGTTCTGGCGACTGCAGCCGGATCCGGTCCCATCGGACAATCCCATGGAATACTATCTGCCTTGAGATCTTTCTCTGGGTATCTGTTTGTGTGCACAACGTTTTTCAGTCCCATGCAAAAGAAACATGAATCATCGTTTTGAGAAAAACAAAAAAAAAGGATCTTCATGCAACAGCCATGATGTAACGAAAACTAGAGAAACATCTGGAAATGGCAGCAACTCCTGCATGCTTTTTAAAAAGGCAGTTGAAGGGCTCACCTTAGAGAAGTCTGTCCGATAAGAAGGTTAGAAAGGGGAGAGAGAGGGGCACGTTCAAGCAGAAACCAGAGATGTGTTTGCATCAACCGTCTCTATTTAAACATGGGTTAGTAAAAATGAGAAACAAATGTTTTCGGCATCACTTTTGGCCAGCAAACGGCATGCAGTTCCATTCTCCGAAATCACTGGGTTTAGGGAAGTCAAATGATTTAATATCCGATGTTTATCAGATTTCAGTGCCTCAACATAATCTATTTAGGACATAATATGTAATAACTGAATTTACTCCACCACAGTGCAACACATTTGGTTGTGTGACCAAATAAATGAAGGCGTATTGCTAAGTGAGTGAGATCTCTTGACTCCCACTGATTAATTCTTACCATGGAGTTCTCTGTCTTAATGGACTTGAGCTGCAGACAGTCCTCCACGCCTCTGGAGGCGCTGTTGCCTTCTGCCCTGCCGTCCAGGCCTCGGCCACCAAACTTGCCGTTTGCCTCGTTCTCTCCAGCCCCCTTGGGTGGCTGGGGTCTGGGTGGGGCGTCTCCCCGCTGCTTTTTGGTGACGTGGGCTTCTGGTCCGTGGACCGTCTTCACGTGCTTTCTGAGCGAGCTGGGGTCCGTGTAGCGCTTGGTGCAGCCAAGGATCTTGCACACGTACGGTTTCTATCAAGAGGAAGGATTGCAGTTGGTTTTTTTTCAATGGTGGGCCGTAAGGCCATGTGTAAACTTATCTTGTTTTTCTCTGTAGTGTGGATGGAAAGCAGAAAGTTGTGTTCATTCATATGGCCATGTGCTACGGCCACATGGCCATATGAATTGAAACAGTTTGTCTCGATTTGCCAACACCACTGTGGCACTCAAAATATAATGGAGCCCATGAAGACATGAAGACTTTTTTTCCCCTGCAGAAAGCATCTTGAGCTTTTGTTTATCCCACTTAGGTTGTCAAGTAAGAAGGGGTTTTAACTAAAGACGCTGTGTTGGTGTCTCATTTTAGGATTTCGTTTCTGTTCGCAACATTTCACGCTGAAAACAACCATAGACCTGGAATAGTAAAGCCGTTATTCAGATGGTGATGATTTTAAATGTGAGTTTCCAAAGTGCGTGGGGGAACGTCGTAGGGGAACGCCGTGCACGTACCTCGTTAGAGTGCGTGCGATTCTGGTGCTTGGCGCGGTCGGAGGCGTTGGAGAATGCCTTGTTGCAGCTCTCGTGCTCGCAGACGTACGGCTTCTCCCCCGTGTGGGACCTGAGGTGGGTTTTGAGGTTCTCCAGACGGGAGTAGGCCTTGGCACATCCCTCGAACTGGCGGGACGGACCAACAGACAAGAGGACGACACATCAACCATATGGTGTTATTTCATTTTTTTTTTCAGAGCCAGAAAGGGAAAGCATCAAAGTCTAACGTTTCAATTTCCAATTTTAACGCTGGGGTCCGTGAGCCGTGCCCACACACTGTGGCGGGCCACACAAAGAAGCGAAGTGCTGTTACATTTCTAAAAGCGTCTGTTTTTTTTCCATCTGAAATATCCAAACAAAGGGTGAGGTGTGGAGCGGGTCCCGGGGTCTGGCAGACAGAGCGGGGCACTGTTCCCTGCTCAGCCTTTGTTTTCTGCCACGCCGAACAACCTATAATTTGGCATTCCATTAGTGCGGGCTTTGTGAGTGTAATTGCTATTGAAAGTGAAAGGAGATCAAATCCGATTAGCTCAGAAAGCGGACATGAAAGTCAAATATTCCTTTTTTCTGAACACCGCTCCTCGTAGAATATACAAGAGGGGGGCGCTAAAGGCAGAGACAAGACAGAGCGAGAGAGCGAATAGACTTTGAATGTTGTGAGATAATGCACATGGGAGCACAGACTATACAGTATGGTGTTAATAAGGACCCTTCCTCCCCCTGCTCGCCTTTAGATGTTAATCATGAGCCCATGCTGTCACTCAACTTCCTGAACTCCCTTCACAAGACGCGTCTTTTCTTTAATGGACCCCACGAGCCCTCGTAGTCGAGGACTTTGAAGCGCCTGAAAACAGGCTCTGGATTTCATCTTCAAACGGCAGATGAAGGCCTCGCTTCAAACCCCCGAAAGATTTATCAGATTTATCAACATGGAAGCTATCAGCGGTGATGAGCGCACACACACAGACTGTAAGGAAGGCTTTATATCAACGCAGCTATCATGCCCGGGCCATGGGGGTCAGGTCTATAACAGTCGAAAGGTGAAAGTTGAAATCATAATGCTGTATATTTACTCAAGTGAAACTCAGTGAGTCAAATACAGGTCAGTCATTTAGTCAGTCACTCAGCCAGTCAATCAGACGTCAGTGAGAAGGCAATCAGCGAGGCAGTCCGTCTGGTATCCAGCCAGTAACGTCCTGGAACTCAGGATGTAAACAGAAGACCTCATGCTGTGCTCACCGTGCACTTGTGCGGCTTCTCCCCGGTGTGGCGCCTCATGTGGACCACCAGCATGTACTGGGCCTTGAAGGGCTTCTGCTCCCGGGAACAATCATCCCAGCGGCACACAAACTCCTTCTTCTCCCCGTGGATGTGGTCGTTGTTGATGTGCTGTGTGGAGGGGAGAGGGCCACGCCACAGCATCACAATATTGAAGCTTGTTTTTAGTGGGCTCTACAATTTGGATTAGGGTATTGGACGAGAATGTTTGAATGTATTCTTCTGCGTGTGTGTGTGTGTGTGTGTGTGTGTGTGTGGGAATGGCACGGTGAGGGTAGTGCATTGTGATGTATCAGGATGTGTTTAAGTATGTTTCCCTGAAGCGTAACAGGAACACTTGTCGTTTATGGCACGGCACAGTTGTTGGTTGTTTGTTTGTCTGTGTGGGTGTGCATGTGTCAGCAGTGAGTTGGCAAAAAGCTTCACATTTCCTACCACTGGAGAGACACACACACACACACACACACACACACACACACACACACACTGTGAGTGACGTTGCCATTCATCAAGGCTGACAGTTATTATCCAACTGACAAAGAACAATAACGTATTTGTTTATTCAGACTGTGTGTGTGTGTGTGGGTGTTGTTTCACAAGGAAACGGTGCTTCCTTGTATCCTGAATCCGAGGCTTCCCCGAGACAAATGCTTCTAAGATTTATTAACTTCTACTTGTCTTTTCTTGAATCAGGAAACCAGTGTGGGGTCAACAAAAACAACTACTTCCTGTTGAATGCTCATACTCAAACAAACACGAACATTAGCTTAACTGTTCGCATGTTTCCTGAAGACAAACATGGAGTCTTCACATGTGAGTCTTCACATGTGTGAATTACTAAGGTGTGTGCATTTGTTGGCTTAAACAAGTGATAATTACTCACCCTGTTGTGATATTGTTTTATATGACAACATACTTTTAAAGATGTGTTGTTTCATGGCGAAGAGAGTGAATCATTTTAGCGACGTTGTCTAGGCATGTAAGGCAATTGCAGCTTACACGTCGTGCCTTCGTATCGTCCCTGAGCTTTTAATTATGCCTTTGGGCACTACAGGTTTTTACCCCAAATCTCATTTCTGACACACACCACACACTCATGTATCCTCCAACACCACACGCAAATATCCTCGGTACCCAGAGGACCCGCTGGCCTCAAAAGGACACCAACTCCCACAATGCCCCACTTCTGTCCACCGGTTCTTCACCAGTGCACATGGGAGCTGGCCTCCATCGTCCTCTCTCCTCCACACACACATGGTGGCTTAGTGGTGGAGTCCTAACCCACATCTATTTCTGTGAGGGCAACAGGGAGGGTGTGTGGCCTCGCAACAAGCGTCTATTTCCAGCCTTTTTACACTTGTGCTGCCGAAGGGTGTCCATAATTTGGGGCCATTGGGGGAAGGATTATATGGTGGATGAGTAGAAGCCAGAGCAGCGGCCTAGGTGTGTTATTCCGCCGGTTCGCTGGTGTCAATCTCTTGTGTGTAACTCTGGATGCGGTCAGGAAGGTTTTTTTCAGGGGGAGATTTTGGCAGATAGCGGTCCTCTATTACACGGTTGTGTTTCTGGATGGCTTACAATGAGCGAACGGGAACGATTTGTCAACATTATAGTCACAGCAGGCTTTATTTTTTGGCATTTTATTTGTTTGTTGGCTGCCTTCCCTGTAGCCCAGTGGGGAGGGGGGGGGAGATATGTTTTAGTGGTCTCACCTAGTCCATCCCCAGATGGACTACCCCACGGGTTGAGTCTAGTCCTTTACGGAGAGGTAGTCTAGCACCGGGGGTTCCAGACTGCAGACCTCAGAGTAGTCATGAAGTCTGTGCTTGGGGCTGGAGTTAGGCTCTCTATGGGGGGTGGGCAGGCAGGGTTAACGGTCTGGGGTTACAGAGTCTTGGATGGGTTTTTTTGGGATGCAGAGGGGGGGGGGGGGGGGGGGGGGGGGGGGGGGGGGGGGGGGGGTGCTGGGGGCGGGGGGGGGGGGGGGGCTTTAGGGTGAGAGGTCGAGGGGCGGGAGGGTGAAAGGGCTGAGGTGTGCGCAGCTGCAGGGATCAGGGCTGCGGCTCAGGGAGCGCCGGCAGGCTCATTAACCCGCCGCATGTCAAGCCCGACAGGAAAGGATCGGTTACTGGACGGCCTTCGTACCGGGGCTCCGCCGGCGAGCGCCATAATGAGTAGCAGGAGCGCGTTTGGTGAAACTTTTGTCCACTCCTTCGCTTTGAAGGAAATGGTGCAAATATTTGTTTTCCGGGGGCAGGAAAAGGCGATGTTCAGTAAACCAGAGAGAAGAACATCCGATGGTGTGGAGTGACTCCACAGTTTAAAAGGAGTCTTGACACCCTCTATACTTTTATAGCAGTACAGTAAAACCTATATACTGGAGATCAACCACACATGTCCTCTGAAACCCCGGCGGTACTCACATGCACCAGCTGGTCTTGGGTGTCATACTCCTTGGTGCACCCTTCCCAGTGGCAGTTGGTCTCGTAGATGGCCTCTGGCTCCTGTTTGCTCTCATCTTTGTCCAGCTCCTCGTTCAGGTCCAGGATCCCCCCGCATGGCTCCTGAGAGGTCAAAACATTACAACAGTTACTACTAACAGTTACAACTATTGGACATTTGCGAATGGTTGTGCATACAGAAAGGCCTACACGCACGCTCGCACGAACACATCCTAAACCGATCCTGAATCCATAACCTCTATCTGTTGTGAATACGCTACAGTAAGTCGTACTGTTTTGCATCTTGCTTATCTAGACCCAAATAAAGTGTTACTGGATCGCCGCTATCTCAACACATTCATCCCACTCACTGGGCGCGATGTGAGATATTCCTTATTGATTATTAATTAGGGCCAAATCGGACACCCCAATCATTGAGGTAGTAATGTTCTTGTTGTGAAGAAGTTGTACTACGTTTAAACGGTACTGCGGTTGTTTATTTTCCACGTTTGATGAAGCTTACTAACCTTGAAGTTCGTTTCAAGAAAACATTACGCAGAAAAAAACATTATACCACCACTGTGCTAACATTTCTAGAAGCTTCTTCTGTACAAACTTCAGATGACTGTGATTCCAGCGGTTGGTGTCTACTGTACCTGAGAGGAGGGGGATATAGGTAGGGATCCCTCCGCTTCTGTCTTGACCTTCGACCTCTTGGTGATCATGGGGTTGACGGTGCTGCTAACTGCAGGGTCACTGCCCGCACTCTGGGGGGAAAAAGATGATTTCACCTACGGAAAGTTAGTTAATTCCCTCCAATAGTACATCTGCCAATCTCTCTCTGTCCATCACTAGCTCTGTCCAGCTCTATCTGTCTGTCTATCTCCATCCCTGCTTCCTTTCTCGCCCACTTTAAACCAGAGTAGTCCGTAGTGGTATTTCAATTTTACTCGCGACCATCAATTGGAAATTGCGGCTACTTTTCATCAATACTGATATTTTAATACTATTGATTCTTGTCAGTAGGCTCTTGTGGTCTTACAGGTGTGCCAGTTGTTATGATGAACTAACTACGTAACGGACTAACTAACTAGATAGCTAGGGAGATACTCTGTGGTTGTGCTTAGCTCAGTGGGTTAGTGGGGTGGGGGAGGGGCTATGAGTCAGAACGCCACCAGACTAAACAGTTTAGACTTGTTTTATGACCGCCAAAACCGCGAGGAAATATGAAAGCGGGGAGGTCATTAGCCTCGGCTTGGGGGAGTGGAAGAGGGTGAGGAGGGGGGAGGAAAACATGAGGCATTGGTAATCGATTAGACATTTTTGTTTTTTGCATATATGCCTGTGTGCTTTGTCTGCCTGTGCTTCTGTGTGTGTGTGTGTGTGTGTGTGTGTAGAGAGAGGGGTTCATGGAGTCAGGAGGGGGGTCTTCCCACCCAGTCACCCCATCTCAGTAGAGCACCTCAGGGGGCCCCCATGCCTTCACTACCACTCTCCCTCCAGTTGGAAACCATGTGGTTCTGATCACTGTCAAGAGCTACCTTTTATATACATATAGTGTGTGTGTGTGTGTGTGTATGTGTGTGTGTGTGTGTGTATTTTGTATGTGATTGTGCACATGGGATTACGTGCACATGTGGTTCTGTGTGTGCATGTGTAATTTGTATGCGATTGTGCACGTGAGATTACATTCACGTGTGTGTGTGTGTGTGTGTGCATGGTAGGAATTGTGGCAGATGAGAGTGTACTCTGGTAGCAGTGTGTAATGTGTATTGTAATGGACGGACGTGTGTGTGTGTGTGTGAAAAGAGAAAAGAGCGAGATGGAGGTTTTGAGCGTGCGAGAGAGAGAGAGAGAGAGAGAGAGAGAGAGAGAGAGAGTTGTT
>OOFB01006418.1:2382-24806 GCA_900323305.1 Trachyrincus murrayi
AGGCGCAATTTCTGGCAAGATCTTGAGCTCTCGCGAATGGCGGCTCCAGCGCAGACTCCTGGGCGATTGTTGGGGGAGGGGGGTGGGGGGTGCTGTGACAGCAGCGTGCACTTCTACCTTCTCTTTCTTTAACAGACACACACACACACACACTCACACACACACACACACACACACACACACACACACACACACACACACACACACACACACACACACACACACACACACACACACACACACACACACACACACACACACACACACACACACACTGTAAATACATCTTCTTAGACACCTATATGTACGAGACCTATTTTCTGTTGGTCTTGGCTCTTTTGCATTGAATGAGATTGTCAGATGAGAAAGTAGGTAAGAAAGTGATGTTTGGGAGTACGTGAGCGAGAGGGGAATGCGTTGTTTCGTTACCTTGACAACCTGTGGGTTAGGGTCCACCAGATGCAGCAGGAGACTGACCAGCACGTTGTGGATCTGGTCTTTAAAAACGGTCTCCCCTGAGCCAAACTTGGACAGGTTGCCCAGCAGGAGAATGGAAGCACAGCGGATCTCGTCGTTCTCCTGGTGGAGAGGTTATAGGGGTGGAGGTTATGGTGGTGGAGAGGTTATGGGGGTGGAGAGGTATGGGGGTAGAGGTTATAGGGGTGGAGGTTATGGTGGTGGAGAGGTTATAGGGGTGGAGGTTATGGGGGTGGAGAGGTTATAGGGGTGGAGGTTATAGGGGTGGAGGTTATGGGGGTGGAGAGGTTATGGGGGTGGAGAGGAAGTGACATGAAGTACCTCTACCTTTTAAATAACCAAGCAGCTCAAAGTGGCAGAGTGGTGTTATTTTTATAATAAATGAGTTCATAACAAAAGTGATTTAATAGATGTGATTTCATATGCTCCAGTGTTTGCCCGTGTATTTCCCTTTCTCTGCATGTGTGAATCCTGACAGAGCTTTACAAATGAGACATTAAAAATGGTAATATCTAGTTTTCTATTGTAACAATGTGGTATTAAAAGGACCATACCACTCTATTACCACTAGGGTGATGAAACCATCGTAACCGTCTCTCCTGGCTTCACTAAAACATCCGTGACCAATGTAATTAGTCTAAATGACTTCTGCTGAAGAGCATTTAGCATGTGCAAGCCATGGCTGGCATATGCTAGTAGCACAGTAGCACTTTGGTCTTCGTGATAAGACATTGTTGTGTGCAAGTACTAGTATGGTGATTTTACGGACGCGATGCACATCGATTCCAAAAGAGAAAGTCCTATATTGCTATTGTTAACATTTGTGGCGAGAATGTCCTCACGATAAATGATCTTCGGCAGAATCGGTACAACAAAGTAATTTTGACAAATGATATTAGATATTAGTGATCACACAGGCCGGTATGGTCCTTTAAGACTGAAAACTTGAACGGGAATTTCTCAGTACATCAGGCTCACTGAGAGGTGAACATGAAAGAAAGCTCAGACAATATGCTATTTTGGGCCACAGCTACAACCAATAGCTGGTTCCATGCAGGGGTGGAACAGAAATGTTCATGGCAGGACATCACTTGTACACCCAGCATGTACTATCAGGTGACCCTGACCTGAAGCCCTGTGGTTCCCAACCTGCAGTGCTAATGAAAGCCATGAGAAATGGGACTCCCAACTCCGACCGTGAAACTAAATGGGATTCCATGGCCTTGTGGTCTGGTGATCCCTGGAGAACGCTCCTGTCACATCTTACATTGTTGAACAATTAATTAGTCAGACCCCCAAAAAAAAACATTGGACGGGAACTTACACTCTCCAAGAAAGGTTTGATCTTCATGAAGATGTAGACCACGAGTAAATGGACGTTCTTTTTGTCCAGGTGGAGGAGGACCTTAGAGAGACCTGACATGGCCTCTAGTGTGATCCGTTTACCTGGAGGAAGGGTGGAGGTAGGGGAAGGAAACAGTCATTACATGAGAATACAAGACACACTGCTCTTGGTCAAATGAAAGAATCCACAACCTTTGAAACCCAAGGAGCAATCCAATGTCAGCATTCCTCTATTTCTGTCTCCTAATATAAATAGAGGAATGCTGTATGGAATGCTCAAACTTAATCTTACTTAAACTCTGTTTTACTTGTTATGCTACCATTATGTCTGCCCATTATGGCACCCATTGCACTCCTAACCGTCCCTGGAAGGAGGGATCCCTCATTCTGGGTTCCTTCCTTGATAGTTAGGGGAGCTTTAGGGAAACACTTGTAGTTATAGCTTACCTGGGTCTTCCTTCTCTTCCATCCCTGAACTCATGGCTGCCAACAGCTCCTTAGCATATTTATTTACCTGGTGGGGAAAGTGGAGCCCGACAGAGCAAGGGGAGAAGAGGGCATGGTTAATGTATCATCATATGCCACAACTGCATTATCTGTTAGTTTTGATACGACTTCTGACTTTAGATTAACATCTAAAGTCTGATGGCAGACGAGCTCAAATCTGTGTGAATGGGGGCGTTTCACTTTCTTTCTGTTCAAATTTGTTTCGACCAATCATGTTCCTGGGGGCGGGGATCTGTAGGGGCGTGTTACATGGAATGGGTGTCGACTGGAAAAGACTAAAAAAACTCTGTCAAAAAGGTTATATACGTGTATATATATACGATGCCAAGGCGATGTGTACCAATTGCAAAACTCTTCTACAGCGCCATCACCGTAGTGCTGCCGCAGGTGATCGTATTAGAGGTCTAATTAAAAATATGGCATCCAAAGCACACACTAAGGTTTCAGGAGATCCAAACACAACGGCCATGTTCCCATTAGTGATCTCACGGTCAGTTTCTTATTCGCTATGTCCCGCATATGCAGCTCGTATGCCCTTAAGGAATTTTACTTGTTCTTCCATAATTGCTAATAGTAGACTGGCCACTGTAGAAATACATTTGTTAAAATCGTCTTCTGAAACCTCCATCTTGCCACTCTCGAATAAGTTTCTCTCCGAGTCCGAGTACGAATATCTCGGTAACAAAACAGGAAACCCGGCGTAACTCCACCCCTCGCACTTGCTGGTTTCCAGCGCAGGGGCTGTGTAGTCTCTCCCCAGAAGAGGAGAGACATGTAGTTCCGCCGTTAGAGGAACTACATGTTAGTGTCTCCTGCCTGTCATGGCAGTGAGTGGTGTGAGTACCTTTTCAGGCGAGCCCGTGGCTATATTGCCCAGCCCCCGGACGGCCAGCATGCGGACGGTGCAGCAGGGGTCGGATATCCTCTCCATCATGTTGTTCATCAGCACATCCATCAGCAGCAGCTCCGTCACCACGTGGTGGTTCAGGAGCTGCACACACACACACACACACACTATAAGAAATACACACACAGAGGCCAGAGCTGCACAAATCACCAAACCCAGGCCATATAATAATAACAATAATAACTGATTACAATGTGCCATACAATAAAATGCAACATATTTAAGCATTACTTTTTATTTGATATCCGATTGTTTTTTACTCTTGTATTTTATTGCCATTGTAAAGTGTCTTTGAGTGTCTAGAAAAGCACAGGACAAAAATCTTCCAATACTAAAATAATACTTAATAATTCCAAAGGCTTAAAGATTGTCCAGTCAATTTTCCAAAATATTAGATTGGATTACAAGTGTGTGCGTGCGTGTGTGTGTGTGTGTGTGTGTGTGTGTGTGTGTGTGTGTGTGTGTGTGTGTGTGTGTGTGTGTGTGTGTGTGCACGCGTCACCTCTGAGAAGAAGGCGGTGACGGTGATCCGCTGGCACTCGTATATGTTATTCAGACTGGGACAGAGACACTCCACGATGGAGGGTAGCCGAGGACCGGCATGCTTAGCTATCGCCCTGCAGGGAAACCATCAAAATACAAAGCAAAGGTAAACCCCAAATACACTTTTTTCAGTTGAAAACGGTTCCGTTTGGGTCTCACAAAGTGTTGGTGAACATTTCGGTGTTATTTTTGACTAGAATGTTGTTAAACGGGGGATATTTTCTGTCAAATACAAGAAGTCTGCTACTTCTGGGTAAAAACGCTTTCCGGAGGTGGCAGTTTTCTATTGGCTGCGCACCCTAGCTCGAGCGGGTGTGACGTGGGTTTTGACAACGTTAGTGAGTGAGTAGTGTAGTGTAGTGTGTGCGTGCGTACCTAGCCAGCAGTGTGACACCGGTTGTGTGTGTGTTTGGTTCCTTCATGGCCTCCCAGGCGTTGTCCTGGTCCAGCCGCTTCACCACCTCGTCCAGCTTGGCGCGCGCTAGCAAGATACGCAGCGCCTCCACCGCCGCCCTGCACACACACACACACACACACACACACACACACACACACACACACACACACACACACACACACACACACACACACACACACACACACACACACACACACACACACACACACACACACACACACACTAATAACGCACCTATATCACTTTCGACCGCTTCTATTCAGGTTTCCACCAGCGTGCTGCACAGCGAGTGTTCCCATTACACCGTCACCGTCCTACCAAGTAGTGCTGCCTTGCCTCGCTGCCAGGGAGAGACAAGGCTCCATCTCACAGACTCACTGAAGTGCTGAACACCAGTGTACCGACGAATACAGAATTCACACAAAGACATGCTGTATCGTGTCATTACGCTGTCACCGCTCCAGTTTTAAAATCACCCTAATCCCCAAACTCTGGTGGAGAAGTGCTGATCGGAGAGGAGGAAGAAGAACGCGCTGGGGGGGGAGAGGTCTGACCCGAAGGCATGTGTATTATCTGTATCTATTTGATCGTATTGTGTCTTTATCTGCACTGTTCTGTCCACTGTGGCTTGCTGTAAACACCTGAATTCAACAAGTTGTTATCTATCTGGGTGGGCGGCAGTGGCTCAGGAGGGTTAGGGTCTCGCAACCGGAAGGTTGCTGGTTCAATCCCCGGCTCCGCCTAGCCAAGTGTCGAGGTGTCCCTGAGCAAGACACCTAACCCTAACTGCTCCCAACTGGGCTGGCTGTTGCCTCGCATGGTTGACACCCCGCCGGCTGTGTATGAAGGTGTGTATGAAGGTGTGTATGAAGGTGTGTATGAAGGTGTGTATGAAGGTGTGTATGAAGGTGTGTATGAAGGTGTGTATGAGAGGCACTAATTGTAAAGTGCGTTGAGTGACCACCGGTTAGACGAGCGCTATATCAAACGCAGTCCATTTCCATCTATAAATGGAGACACAGAGAGCTGGAGACCCACCCAGCCACGTGGAGCTGGCTGCCCGAGTTCTTGCCGCGGTTGCTGTTGTCCCGGGGGGGCTGGACGCCCACGCTGGCGCCCAGGCGCGCGGTGAGGCAGGAGAAGAGCTGAGAGAACATGGCGATGGCGGGCTCCTGGCTCTGGCCGTTCAGCAGCAGCTCCCTCAGGCCGCACGTCATCTGCGGAGCGAGGAACACACAACGCATGGCGTCACCCTGCAGGCGTCCTCTTGTGGTTCCACGGACTAGCTACTGACGCTTGGTTGACGGAATGGACACTTCCGTGTTTCTTGTCTATTGATGCTGGTCAAACAGTTGAGAGTCACTTTAACGTGCACTGTTCAACATACCCACATTCGATTTCATACAATACTCAATGAGCAATTTCATGTTAAATTTAATGTGCCATATCCCGGCATTTTAGCCACTTTATAGTTCCGTTAGGTATATTTTATGTGATGAAAGGTTATTTCTTGTAAGAATCTTCATGGCGGCAAAATATTTGGTTCAATTGAGCATGATTATGGGAAGACACACCACAGCATCTACCAAGCGTCTTCAGAGAAACAGCGGGTGTACCTGATTCTCATATCGTAGGCAGAAACATCAAATGATTTAGGTCAGATATTAACAAAACCAAAGGAGTGACTTACAGCTAACGGCTGGTTGGTGGCCACCTTCGCAAGTCCTGCTCTTATCATTGGATCCTTCCGGTCTATGTAGGGCGCCATGACAACCAGCTTCTCCATCACCATCTCCATGATTTGGCTTACTATGAGGGGGTCCGCCCCCAGTGCTATCCACATCTCGCTGTTCCAGCTAGATGCACAGGAAGACATGTTGCCAGAGTTATGATGGTCAGTAACAACTGCACTTTTCTAAACAGGAAATATCAAATCCGTCTTTTAGTCCTCAGGAGCCATCGAGTGTCAAGTTTAATGAGCGTTCCATCAGCTTTCGCGTTCGACGAGGAAACACGGCCATAACAACAATATCAAGGGAATGTGCTTTTTTATGGGATATGTATAACATTTTCAAGTGTTTCGTTTAACCTTTTACTGGACTATCGACAAAGGCGAGAGAGAGGCAGTGAGACGGTGACAAAAAAAGACGATTTTTGTGTCTTTGTGTTGCGGCGTGTCCAACGATGAATGACATCATTCTTTGTACGCCGATTGTTGTTTTGACATTGTGAAAGTGAACGTTATTAAACCGTGAACGTCGTGAGCGCCCCGAGGCATTTTCAATGGAGCCCTGTTGTTAAGAGGTCAATTCCAGATGAGAAAAACACTTGGTCAGACCAACGTCTTGGTTTGTCCACAGTGTGTGTTTCTATGCATGCAGCAAAGTTTAAGGTTTTCCTACTCAACACTCTTGTTACACAAGAAACATTTAGTCCAATGTGTGACCGTCAAAGGCAAAACTGCATCATGTGTGTGTGTTGTATGTGTTAAGAATACATAGAATATCTATTGGGTTTAGCGAAGACAGAAGTCTGGTGGAACAGCATGAACACTTCCCTCTACAGTAGCTGAATGGTAAGCAAACTGCTCCGATATATAGTAGTATGGTAGTGATATAAACGTACCTGTCGTAAGGAAGAGGCTGGCTGACCAGAGTGTTGAAGACAGCCTGCAGATGCTGAGTAGCCAGGATCAGAACAGTCTGTCCCACCGCCACTCTCACCTATGGATTATTGGTACATTCGATTCATTCAAAAACCATTTCATCAACAACATAACTAAATGCTAATTTCAATGCTAATGTCTGTGCTTACCTGTTCCTCCGTGATGCTCTGCAGTCGCAGGTGGAGCACCTCCAGCATCTCTGGTACCTAGTGCACGCACACGCACACACACACACACACACACACACACAGCTCTCTAGCTTAAAACACACAGGACCAAAACAAAGGCTGCACACCTGTGGGGCATTGGCCAATCAAGGCCCACAGGCTAAACCAGCCACCAGCCCACACACTCAGGGGGAGCGCTAGCATGGCAGCACGGACCAGCTGCTCTGCCTGCTCAAAACCATTCTCAAACTCTGCAATAAACCGGTTTAATCATCATCTGCCTGTGTCCTGCTATTGGAGAAGGCCACACAGACACGCACGTGTGTGTGTCTGTGTGTGTGTGTAGGTGTGCCTGTGTAGATGTGTGTGCAAGTGTGCATGTGTGTGCGTGCGTGCATGTGTGTGCATGCGTGCGTCGGGCGTTCTCACCAGCTCCTGGAGGCCGGCTCCTCTGTTCTTGAGCAGCGTGTTGAGTATGACGGAGGAGGCCCTGCAGCAGTTGGTCTGGCTGTCCACCAGCCCCTCCAACAGCATGAACACCAGCGTGGACAGCTGCTGCTGCGGGAGCCGCTTGCTCATCACCTGGCCCCCAAACACAGCCAGAAGCCGTCAATTAAGCAATATCACACGAGAGGAGGGCCGTTCGGCTGTGATTATCTTCGGCGCTCGGCCCGCGGCCCTGTACCTACGACCGAATCACGGCCGTGCTGATATTCGGTGTAACAGCACTCCCTCTCGTGTGATATTGCTTTTATACAACAGTCCTACAAGCGTCATTTATTGGCGAACAGTAATAAGCGACAACAGATTATGATTTGTTTGTTTATTTAATCATTTATTTGGCTCAGCCAACACAAATCGTTCCGCGACTGGACTGGGACTGGACTGTTGCCAAGCAACACATAATTACTTTCCTGCACACTAGCGTCCTCCCCTGACGACCATTTCTAATTTAACTCAAATGTTATTTGTGGAAATATGCTCATCTTTGCGGTGCAAACTTACATTCTAAGATAGATAACGATCGTTAATGTAATTAACGGTTATTAGAACACCTGTAAAGTGGAGTGATACATGTATAGTTAAAAGTCCTCACGGAATGCCTCTTGTCCAATCAAATTACTTGGCCGGAACTAACTGTTGTATAAACATGCACAAAGTAAAGTAGAAGACTGTATGTAAGAGACTCGATGTCTCGGTCACATTGTCTACCACACAAACATAAGTTTGTCCTGATTTGTCGTGCATACTGTCTCACATCTGACCTTGGTGAGCTCAGAGCAGGTCTTGTAGAGGACAGAGTGGTCCGGCTTCTCCAGTACTTCTCTCATGGGCAGCAGACTCTCCACAGACTCGTCCTGGTAATCGTGGGAAAAGCCTGTGTGGAGGAAACGGGAACCGCTTTAAATATGTATGACGTGGGTTGAAGTTAAATTATACCTTGTGGACATCAGTGAAAACTTAACGTAGGCTGTAATTGTTTCAATGTCCCTGGCCTAAAATGTCAATCACAACCACAATTTCCAAGAAGCAGTTAAGGTGGAGAAAATGTATTAATTAACAGTAAGGTTTTTGAGACTTTTTTGCAAATCAAACAGAAGGGAACGAAGAGAGAAAATGGAATCCGCTGGTGAATGAGTTTAGCAAATTGGTGTCACGACGTACTCTGAATTCTCAATAACCTACTTTCGAAAATTACACATCAGATCGGCTCAAGACGGCAGGAGGGAAACGAACGCTGAAGGAGATGCGTGTGTACCTTCATATCGCAGTTGTATGTTGAGCAGCGTGTGCACAGCGTTAATGGCGGCGATGCGTACGGCATGATGTGGATCAGAGCAGCGGGGGGCAAGCCGCCCCAGCAGAGCGCCCAGGTTGTGGAAAGACACCATGTTCTGAAAATGGACGACAAGAAAAAGTTTTAGTTTGTTATTAACATATAATAACGGATATTTTGTTCATATAACAGATTGGATTTCAATCTGTAACTATTATAAAAGTAAGGCAAAGTAATAAGTAAGGTACTTTACTGACTGCTAGAGACATAAGCATATTTACTGAAATATTTACTGGAGAAATTAAATACAGTATTTAACACTTTGATCAAATGAATGCCAGTCGTTTGTTGTTTCAAGGTCAACCCACTGAACTAGGTGTTACAGAATTGTGATTGTGATACAGCAATATTGTGCACGCAATGCATGCGTATGTGTGTGCTCACCTTCACAGTCAGCTTTTCCAGGTAGAAATTCAATATATGTGCAGTGGTGCAGGCGGCTCTCTCTCTCTCATGGTCTTGGCCTGAGCTCAGCCAGGACTCAATGTGCTGCCAGCAACAATAATAATCAACAATAGCAATAATAAGAGCAGACGATCATTCGGTTCGATCATCATTCACACTTGTTCTTTTTCACTTAAGCCGAGGATATTAGGGGTTAGACGGTTAACAGGGGTGGGGGAAAAAAACTAAAACAACGATTCACGTGAATATCGTGATTCTTTGCTTCTGCGATACTTTTTTAATTTTATTTTTACAAAAATGAAGCCCGAAACCTCAATGTTATCTTAGTTGGAAGCGTGTGTATGGTAGTGTATTCAGGCCGCGTTCATTTTAAAAACAACGGCGGACCTGTAGAACCCGAACCCCAACGTTTATACCCACACGTAACACCACACAAAAGATAAAATCGCACAAACAAAATCGTAATATCCCATCGCAATATTTACAGAATCGCAATACATATCTAATCGGCAAAAATCGGTCCCACCTTGAAGACACTCTGCAGGCTGTCAGGTGTGGGGTCTGTCACCAAGACACTCCGAAGCAGCTCCTGCAGGCCTGCCATGGTGTCCCTGTATAACACCTGAACAGAAAACACAGGCTAGGTGTAACATATTGGGTCGACGATTACAATGGTATTTTCAATTGGATCCATCTCCGGGTACTATGTGATGTAAGCAATCATCATTAACTCAACTTTGCTCCCATAATGGTGACAAGATCAGTCTACACGGACAACAAAAGATATACTATGGCACTCAACTTTAAAATAAAACCAGGGTCTACAGCTAAGGGAGGACCTTTCCATGTCACTATTTCCTTCATAAAGAGTCAGTAAAGACAAGTAGATGATTAACAGTCCATGTTTAAGGTGTATCATGGTGGATGGATCATTAATTAGTTCATTAGTTCACAACGGTAAAAGATAGACTAGTGTCCCCCCCACCTCTCTCTGCTTGGGGTCCAGGATCTCCTCGTCCTTGGTCTTCTCGGGAGTGTGTGTGACGGGAGGCAGGGCGAACACGCTGCCCACACACACCTTCAGCAGGTCAAAGGTCTCGTTCTCGCTCAGCGGAGGATCCAGTGGTCTGAAGCAAATCTGCGTCAAGGTGTCAAAATGTCATGATTGATTTCTAGATCTGATCTGGCTCTTTTGTAAGGCTTCATAGCTCCCGCAATGTAGTCCACATATCAAGGATATATTCATGCCGTACCAGGATATCGTAGCAAGTCGTTACTCAGCACTTATGGTTAGTCTTTAGGTCAAGTGATTTTTAGAATTCGCTGCCACCTACTATTAATTAAAAGTCACACACGTATTTATTGTCTGTCATCTGAGTGAATGTGCAGAGTGTAGCAATGAGTGTATTTGTACTACTGGTTTTGGCTCTTCTTTAGGTTAAGTTAGACATTCTAGCGACAACAAAAAAATCACACATTATTAAAAGCAATCTTAGGGTCCGGTGTTGAGTTATTTGCGTAAGGTATAGGAGGAGGAGAAGGATACACGAGGTTGGCGCAGGTAGACATCACAAGATGGCGTACTGGAGTCTTCATGGTGTCAGCTGGTTCAGCCTTGATAAATTCCTGATCACAGACAAGAGTACAGAGACGGGGAGAGGTGATGCGCGTATCCTAGAGACACACCAGTCCCACGCATGGCACGACACAGGGGGCTTGTAACGACCCTGCCCCAACCCCACTCATCACTAATCACTCACTTGATTAGTCATTCTGTTCACCTGTATTTAGGTTCCCTAGTTTCTGTCCCAGTTTGTCGGTTCCTTGTTTGTTTCTGTCTGCCTGTTCTTGTGAAGTAAAGCTTCCTTTTGCACCTACCCTGTCTGATCTCTACATTTGGGTTCACCTCTCTCTGTGCAAGCCGTGACAGGGCTGCAAATTCAACCTGCTACACATGCAAGACGTGTGTGTGATGTAGCAATTCTATGTCAATTTAGCAATTCAGACATGTCGGGTCACCACGGTATCATATATGGTGCCTTTTTAATTTTGCAGAGCTGTACATATGAAGCATGACGTTAATGTAGATCAAGTTATACGTTTCAATGCATTAGAGACAAACTTTAAGCTAACCAAGCACTAAAATCAAACCATGTGGATAGCGCCAACTCTGGCCATGCCTTGCAGTTGCGGTTTCTGGTCAAAATGTACTGACTTGTCTTATCACTGTGGCAACTGAATTGGTGGTTTTGAGGGAAATAGAAGAGGACGGTTAGAGGACACTAACCATCATGACAGAAATTAGCTCCTGTTTGCGGGAGAAAACGTAGCCTTGCCTCTTCACACACTCACTGATGGCTCTGGCAATCAGTCCAACACTCTGGATCAAACTTAGCTTCATGGTCAGGTCCTGAACACACACACACACACACACACACACACACACACACACACACACACACACACACACACAGAGAGATAGAAGTACCCGAAATGTTAGAGAGGTGACAGACGAGAATATAATACAAGCTATAAAAGTGAAACAGAAAACTACTCACCAGACCACATTTCTGAGTCATCTAAAAGCCAAAAAGACTTTCAAAAAGGTTGGAAAACAGCTGGGCTGATCTTGCTGTGATTCTAGCTGTTTTCCATTATGTTTTTTTGTGGTTTAGTGTGTAGTTACATGTTTTATTTTTAAATATCATTAATAAAAGCAGAGAAAACCTTTTTTTAGAGATGCAAAGAAGTATTACTATAGAGACCATCCAGGCACACTACAGCCCCATTCCAAGTATGCAGGTCTATGAAGCGACATCGTCAAAGCATCAAGAACAATAATATAGGACAGATAATCAATCAAACAAATCAATTAGCCAGTGTGTAGATTGATTCTCCATTCCTATGGATGGAGCAAGAGGCTCAAATCAGAGTTGTGCACTTAGGAAAGAAGCTCAGGTCAAAGTTGAAGCACACCTCCTGGCTGTCATGAAAGAAGCAGCGAAGCAAGTCTGACACGGGCAGACTTCTGGACTACAGGGTGTTAGGTCATTCAGTCATCACAAGTCACACAAAGGGCGGCTGGTTTAAAACAATCCCATTGGTTATCATTATTGATAACCATCATTATGATCATTATGATCAACACTGCATTGCATTTCACCGCTTTAAATGTGGACACACACATTATATTAACATTTCACTCTAATCCAACAGCAGCAGCCTCTCAGGTTTGCATTAGTGGGCCAAGATGAAAACACTATTTTACTAGGGTAGTAAACTTTGTTTCTTTACTCTAGCTTTTCACTAATTTATGTGTTTTGGGTTTACCTTTAAAAAAATGTGCCGAAACTTAGGCTTTGCTTCCCTGTAAATATTACAAATCTTCATACCTTCAGAAGATTCCTTTTTATGAAAACCGAAAAATGGGAGAAATAAAAATGGGAGTTTGTAGAAAGATAAAAATTGGCCCGGAGGGTGCTGCAGTTAGAGATATTAAAGTGCGAAGAGAAAGTTGCGTAATTTAATTGAAGCTGTGTTCTTCCCCAGTGTGAAGACTTTTATAATAAGTTTAAGTGGGCAAATCTCCAGAGTTTAATTTTCAGATATGGGGTAAAAGACATTCAAGTTGATGAGAATAGAGCCAGACGGCGGATAAGACAGAAAGGTGAAGAAGCAAGGGAAATAACACACGCAATTAACTGGAAAAAGTGAGGGAGAGCGAGGGAGAGAGAGGTCAGTGGGCTCCCTCTTCGTAACAATACCTTGGTCTCTACTTTAATCCCCAGAACCTGTATGGAAGTAACAGTGTTGTCATTGTAAATCACGTGTAGCCCCTTTAGTCTCCAAGTAGTTGCTAATCCACAAAAAAGGCCAATTCGTTGTTATTCAGTTGTAGTTTTGACATTGCTTTTTAGAATTATAATTAATATGAATATGAATTATGAATATAGATTACAATTTATGAGAAATGGGAAAAAAAAACACACTTTTTTACAGGTTTTACAAGTTTCTAATTTCTTGAGAAATATCTAAAATAACAACGTTCAGGCCGGTAATGAATCAGCATTTGCATGATTTTACAGCCACTAATTAAATAGAAAATTCTGGAACAGAAGAATGTGTGAAATCACTGTTTGAATGTCTGGCTGTGTTTTAGTGAAATGCCAGTGAGGCATTTTCTTTTTTAGAACCATACCGAAGTGCACATTTTAACTCTGACCTGCAACGCCCCCTACCCCCCGACCCCTGACCCCCGACCCCCGACCCCCCGGACGTTACCTTGGTGTTGAAGTGTTTGCTGATGCAGCGCAGGATGTCGTGGTCGATGCGTTTGAGGATCTGCTCTGGTGGCGCATTGAGCGCCACCTGGCCGTAACACAAGATCAGCGTACTCTTCACCTTGTCCCCCTCCAGGTCACTACGGTCCTGGGGGAGAAAGAGAGGGAGGGAGGGAGAAACCAAACAAACGAGAGAACGATGAGGATGCAAGCAGGCGAGCTATTCACTTTAGACCAATATTGTGTTCATGTGAGGAAATCGTGTGTATTTGGGTCAGACGACGTTGTTAATCCCGTGGGAAATTGTTTGTTATAATTGCTCTGCTCAAGACATAGAAAAGATAATAATGTATTTACACACATACCTTTCTGTATATGTATGTATATCTATGTACTGTATATATATATATACACACACACACACATACACAAAAAAGTATGTGTGTCAATACAGTAAATACAAATTGAATGTGCATACAAGAGATTCATACAAACAAACGTGAGTAGTGATTCATTGACGGAAGACGTTTTACTTTGAGCAGATTGAAGATGCTGGGGGACTTCTTGAAGGCGTCCGACTTGCCGAACTCCTCCAGCTTGGTCAGCGTGCCCTCCAGGTGGCTGTAGGCACACAGCCCGACACTCATGGCTACTCCCTGTCACGACCAAGGGAGCACTCACAGTTTACACCGCCATTACAGCCTCAAATGGCTTCACGTAACCCCATTAAGTCTCTCTTTATGTCATTTGCTGTAGTTTTTAAAGTTTGCTGACGACGACTACTATCTAAAAGTCAACATGGCTAACTTCATTTGCTAAAGGATGAAAGGGCATGTACATTTTTATACCACCACCAAAAAATAAACAGAATCATACGGTTTTACTGGAGCGAAGCCGCAAAGCTGACACGGCCACGTGCTTTGCGCTTAAGAGATAACTATAGTATAGGTCAGTAATATATAACTAGTCAAGTATAGGTTAATGATATTGGATAACTATAATGATAGGTCAGTAATATATAACTAGTCAAGTATAGGTTAGTGATATTGGATAACTATAAGTATAGGTCAGTGATATATACAACTATAAGTATAGGTCAGTGATATTGGATAACTATAAGTATAGGTCAGTGATATATAACTATAAGTATAGGTCAGTGATATTGATAACTATAAGTATAGGTCAGTGATATTGGATAACTATAAGTATAGGTCAGTGATATATAACTATAAGTACGGGTCAGTGATATATAACTATAAGTACGGGTCAGTGATATATAACTGTAAGTACGGGTCAGTGATATATAACTGTAAGTACGGGTCAGTGATATATAACTATAAGTACGGGTCAGTGATATATAACTGTAAGTACGGGTCAGTGATATGGGACTGACCTCTCTCTCGATGGCATCACTGTGCCGAGCGGTGAGCAGGATCTCCTGCAGCAGTTTCTTCACCACTTCCTTGTTGTGGCACTGCTGAAGAGTCACGCCGATACAGCGATATAGAAAGCTCTGGAAAATAAAAGGAAATATGTTGTTCAAATCTTACTGCTCCACTTGGTAATACTTGCCATTGTTTACACTGCATGACAATACATGACTATGTTTGTGAGACTGGTGAGCGATTAATAAAATGGTAAAAGTTTCGTGGTGTCTTTTCATAGATGTGTATATAACACGGTATATCACCAAGATGAATCTACGTTGCTAAACAAACAACCGATCCCAATGGATATAGGTAGTGGGCATGGGCAAGGTGAACAATGCGTTTCAACCGACACACCTTTTCCTCTAACGCATTGTTATAGGTGGAGAGGTAGCGGGTCGCCTCGGTCGCTAGTTGACACACCCACTTGCTATCGTCTATCGCCGCCACGGTCTTGGATAGTAGCTGGAACCAAACATATCATAAAAAAACATTTTAAAAAGCCATTTAAAACACAAAAGTGAGTCAATTCGTCAATTTCCAAAATGCAGCACATACAACGCAACACATACAAAAATAAATACAAAATGTACACTATGTACACTATATATATATATATATATCACACTAACAGTATGAGTAATCTGTTTTCAGTTGTAGACAGTTGTATTTTAATTCTTGGTGATTATATGAATTCAAATATATTTGTTGCAACACTGAAAACCATACCTTTAGCAGTTTCTCTTCAAACTCTTTCTTTTCCAGACTATCAACAGTCAATTCTGGGATGAAAACACACAAAAGAGTTATAAACTGCATACATCATTATCATTTTAGATTCTGGAAGAAAATAAGTGCCATATGATGTCAATAAACGGCATTAGGTGTCCATCAATTTTACATTCAATTTGGCAGCCCCTTATTTTCATTGGTCGGCTCATGAAAAAAAGACAACCGAGATAAGAAGAACAAATGACAGCATCTGCTCTACACTAAATGTTTTGTACCCAATTCCACAAAAATAAATAGCAAATGTTGCTTCATATTTGTAGCACGACCCAAAAGAGATAATGTCCATACCCTCTAGGAGGGCCACCAGTGGCGGTATCTCCTTCTCCCACAGCACGTCCACATTGGGGTGGATGTTGAGACTGAGGACGTTGAGGAGGGAGAGGGACGGAGCGCCGTGGCCTCGGCTGTGATACGGGAACGCTGCGTTCACCTGGAGCACGCACACGCACGCACACGCGTGCACGCACACACACACAGGGTTAGAAGTTTTCCGTAAATACTGCCTATATCAGTGCACATCAAGGCACATTTCACTTTGAGGCAGAACAGTGTCTCGATTGTTATTGGCTCATGCCAACTCGTCCTCACAATACCAACAACGGTCCCAGCGGTGCCTCAAAACCCTCAGTTCACCTTCATTAAAAGTGTAGTAAACAAAAACGATGGCCCCAAAATGTGACTGAAACTAGAATGCAACCAAGGATTTACACAGCAGGATAGTCCGGACTCACCCACAGCCTGATCATCAGAGTTTGGGGAGACGGTAAGTTAGCTGGAGGACAAAAAGGACAACAGATATTTAGCTTCAAATACATAGAAATGTGTAGCTTCTTAAACACAATGCTAGCATAGTAAGATCGGTGTGTTAACAAGGTACGTAGGGGTCTTCACGCATATACGCATTTTTGTTAATGATTCACGTAATAGTGAACGTGTCTTGTGTTTTTGTATCAGAGCGGTCTTTTTATCAGAGTACTGAGATCAGTGCAGCGAGGCAGCATTTAACCATTAGATGGCAGATAAATCATTCATATTCAACACAAGCTCTGAAAATACAGCCATCAACCTACAGAGAAAATACAACCTACTAAGGATCAACTTTGAAACAAAACAAAGATCTACAACCGCTAATCCGGACAATTACATTTTTTTAGGCTAAACCATTAATAGATTTCAACCACAAGAAAATCCACAAAACACAGTTCAGCGCGTCATTTCACAAAAATATTGTGAACATATTTGTGCTTGTGACATCACAAATCTATTTCCACTGGCGTTGTATATGCAAGTGTTGTGTATGTAAAAACACCGCACACTGTGTACCTTGCTGTTTGAAGTCTATGTTGAAGGTGGCTTCCTTGTTGCTTCTCTTCTTGCTGCCCAGGACGCTCAGACTCCTACACAGAGGAGTGGTGGCGTTGCTGAACTGAGGCGGGGTCAGGTAGTACAGCAGCATGGGCCACAGCACCTACAGGCAACAAGACACCCCACGTGAAACTCACACAAGGCAGGCAAAAACCTTACTTACTTCCAAGTACTGTCCATCAAAACACAATCCATCTATCGGTCAGCAGAACTCATCACTACCATGTACATGTCCTCATATATATATATATATATATATATATATAGATATAATGATGTATAAAGATGTTTGAAGAAAACATACAATATTGTATTTTTTCTTCAAACATCTTCATGAAGTAATAATCCAAATTTGTGTTGTGTTGCTGTTCCTTAAACAAATCTTAAAAAGGGAAAAGTACGGCAGGTATGGATGGATTCTGCTGAGCGGGTCAACAGAAAGGCTCTGCTGACCTGTCTGTGGCACTGAAGGTAAACAATACAGCTGTGCTTCAATATATATATACAGTATATATGCAGTATAACATTTATACAATACAATGTACAACATATGAAGCTGTTGCATCTTGGTGATTTCATTGGGAAAGTCAGCATGAGATCAAGTTGATTGTACTGTTACCAACAGTTTCAGATCAATGTAATAAATCAAGGATTTAAGACTTATGCCTTAAATCTTACTTAAGTACTCTGTATGGACCAGTACCAAAAGTGAGTGTAATAGAGGCACAGAGAGGCAGGTGGGTACGTACGTCAGCTAGTCGGCTAACGGTGGTGGTCAAAAGGTGGAGCGTGTCATCACACATGCTCCTCAAAGCTTCGTTAGACACCTCTTCTGGATCAGCAGGCTTTTGGCCACGCTAAACACACACACACACACACACACACACACACACACACACACACACACACACACACACACACACACACACACACACACACATGAAGAAAAACTTTGTTTGAAACATGTTTTAAATTATATTTTGATACAATACAAATATATTTTATTTATAGATACTCCGATATAAGACAACCGGTTCTTATAAAGATGACATCACACACACACACACACACACACACACACACACACACACACACACACACAAGATTACACTTCTTCTCAAAGGAGACGGGAGGAGGAGGAGGAGGAGGAGGAGAAAGAAAAGAGAGATGCCAGAGAATGACCAGAGAAACAAGTGGATTACTGGGAGTAACCACGAGCATGTGTCCCTGGTGTGTTTAGCAAACTGGTTGTAAGCTATAACCGATCACAGTCGTGTACGTAGGGTGATATTACATTTAGTGCCCATTTGTGAATCTTGATTTGAATATCCAGTGTTTACCAAGCCACTGACCTCACCGCACGTCGCTGGATTAAACAATAGTGGCTCCACTGGCTCTTTAGCCTGCACTGAACCACATAAAACCATACTAGGCCTGCTAGGCCCTTGTTCATACGAGGCCCTCACAGTTATCAACAACCGTAACAACCGTGAATACAATAGTGTCTCACAGAGAGAGGGCCACGGAACGGCCTCTCTTGTTTACAGTTGTTTTATTGATACTGCTGTTAAAATAAGCAAAATCTCCTGAATTTCCCGTCTGGGATCAATAAAGTATTATCTTATGTTAAAGGGTAGACAAGTTAGTTTAGTTGATAGGCAAGTGAAGCTGAACCTTATTGCTATGGTCGGCCATCGGTTGTCTAATGCTGGCCAGGATGAGAAGCTTCTTAGTTTCCATCATGGCAGCTGAAAAACACACACACACACACACACACACACACACACACACACACACACACACACACACACACACACACACACACACACACACACACACAAAGTCATATTAGTAAAATGATTAATCAATGAGTTCATGTTCATGTATTGCTCCAGTGGTATTTCACTAAGGATTACCTACAGCACATAGACTGTACACATTGTGTATGGTTCATTTGTTAAATAAATTACTTAAGTATGCTGTGGATTTGCCAAAAGGCTCTGCTGTTGGCCTCTCAAAGATATGCAACTTCATAGCCAGTAATCGTGAAGGCCCAAAAGTAAACACAGATAATCAGAAAGCTTTGTGTGAGCCATTAAGTGTGAGTAAGTGTGTGTGTGTGTGTGTGTGTGTGTGTGTGTGTGTGTGTGTGTGTGTGCGCGCTCACTGGTGGAGTTGATGAGGTGTCGTAGGACAGCCAGGGAGCCCATTCTACTTCTCTCGTTGCTGTTCTCCAACTTCTGCAGAACCGACAGCACCAGCTTGTCTGGGAAGGAGTTGGCTACAAGAGACAAGGGAGGAGAAATCGTGGAAGAAGAGAAGAACAACGACAGACACTGAATCAAGTGTAAAATCACAAGGACGTTTAAAAGGTGACAAACATCATAGACCTAAGAATCACAATGGTGTTTTCTACTGTATCAAACAATATCATTATTCATTGGAAAGAATCTGGAGGCTTTCCACTATTTTAATACAGTGATATTATTTTGCCTTGAAGTATATGTATGCTTATTGCATTGCTTTTAATCGTAAACCCTGGAATCTAGATGGATAATTTAATGCCGGATTCTCGCCATATTTAAACAAAATCGAATACTCAAGAAGCAAGTATTAATGTTGAATGGTCTTTCACTCATCCCAACCACTGATGATTTGAGTTAAACAATGTATGAATTGTTAAATAAAAAAACACGAGACATAATATTTAATAAATACATATTTAATGTCAATACGACTATGCATGTAGTTGTGATCTACAAAGGAGTATCTGTTCCTGTTGCTCTCTAATTCCGTGGGAATGTTAAGGTCACAGTAGCAAGCTGGGCCTAACTGGGCCTAACTCTGTTAAACCTGCCCTGACCAGCGGCTATTCAGTGTGTGGATGGGGGCCTCTTCTTACACGGTGACATACCAGTCAATTTAGGAAAATCACATGATGTTCCCAGAACGCGTTAAGGAGATAGAAATAGACGCATGAAAATAACACGACACAATTTGACGAAAATGTAGTGCTACGCGACCATTTTCCCGCAGAGCCGACGACGATAGAACGACCAACCGGCAAAAATACAAAACGAGACAAGATACGATGAGATAAGAAATAAGAGATGAGACGGATGCAAGAGATAGAGAGATGGGGTGTATCACACAGACACACACGCACGCACGCACGATAGCACGCACGCACGCACACATGCTAGCACGCACGCACACCACTTAAGTACCTAGCAGGCTGAAGCAACGCAGCACTTCATTGTGATTCTTGACAGTGGGTGGGTTGTTGTAGTCGATCGGATTGCACACCTGGGGGTGGGGGGGGGAGAAACAGAGGTCACATGACTCAAGGTGTCAACGTTTGACTTTTGATTCCCCTCCACGTCATTCATTGGTTGGTTAGTTCATACAGCTGAATTTCCAGGCTGAATATTTTTGGTACTCTTTGAGCTTGATTTGACATTTGGGAGTAGTCAAACGATGTACGATGTTTTGGTATATGATATTTCTTTAAAAATAGCTGGAAATGTTTCACAAAGGGATGCCTCGTCATGTCACTGGAGATAATTCTGTGGCATCCGTTTGTTTTGGAGAACACACTTTACATGCTGTAGGTTTTTTTTCCATTGTTGTGTTCCCTGGTTATGCGGGGATGCGAGGAAATAGCGAGGAAACTGCTGCGTACAAGAAAACAAGGTCGAAGCGTTCTTGAAAATGATTTAAAACCTTCTGCAAAGTGTTTTGTAACCTTATTTTGAAGGGTGCTGTATTATTGTTTTACACCATTCAGTTACATCCTTGTTAGTAGAGAACACGAGCGCCATTAGTCATCTCTTCTTCTACTCTCAGGACAAATGGCTGATGGTGCCAGCGCACCGTTGACGTATGCTCACCGTGGTGACATTGATCAAGCTCTCTGGTGAATCCACCACATGACAAGTGACTCCCTGTGACACTCAGAGCACGAGAAAACTGTTGAGTGTAATGCCAATGTACAAACCACAAACTATATTATTTCGACATACACCTTTGGCTGCAGGCACGGTAGACTCGGTAAGTAACCATGTCATTCATTTTGAGCAGGCTCTTCCAAGACAGTTGCTAAATATAAAGTTGGGAAGTTATTACGGCATGCCAAAACACTGGACTAGCAAAGTGTATTAATACTGTATATTGCTCATTACTAATAAGCAGTATATGTACAGAAATTGTTTACACATTACATCACATTCTATACTGAATTGTGAACCTGGATTGTGGTGCGTGTGCATGTACGTGTGCGTGTACGTGTGTGTGTTGATACAGGAGGACATGTTCTTACCTGCTGATGCAGGGCAGACAGTAGACTATCCAGTTGTGTCTCCAACACTCGGCTGCCCATGTTCACAGAGGCATCAAGCACCTGGCACAGACTCTGCATGGAGGACCAAAACATGAGGTTTGTGCAAATGTGTTAATATAGAGGTTAGGGTTAGTTAAAAAATATATGCAACAAAATATTCAGAAACATATTGGGAGATTATTTGACACATTGACAGTCAAAGATCAAAGTTATTAATAATGTTTAATTATTGTATAGCACTACCAATAACTGAATACCAAATACACAGTTTTGCCAATACCTCTCCTTACTGGATTTACGTGGCAGTAGTTGCCAATTAGCCTGATTCACCTTGCGGCCATCTTGGTTCTAAGCGGTTTAGAACCAAGATGGCCGCAAGGTGAATGAAGCCCATGGTAGCTCACCTTGCTGATGATATAATGTTCATTGTTCTTCTTGTACAGGGACAGCATAGCGGGGAGGAGCTTGGGAATCTGCTCTTCCAGTTTATCGCTGGCCATGAGGTGGCTCATGGAGCCCACTGCCTCAGCCACCGTTAGCCTCAGCTGGAATACACAGAGGTCAACAGAGGACATCAGTCAGACCTACCACTACCACTGACAACACTAGCCTCAGCTGGAATACACAGAGGCCAGCAGAGGACATCAGTCAGACCTACCACTACCACTCACAACACTAGCCTCAGCTGGAATACACAGAGGCCAGCAGAGGACATCAGTCAGACCTACCACTACCACTCACAACACTAGCCTCAGCTGGAATACACAGAGGCCAGCAGAGGACATCAGTCAGACCTACCACTACCACTCACAACACTAGCCTCAGCTGGAATACACAGAGGCCAGCAGAGGACATCAGTCAGACCTACCACTACCACTCACAACACTAGCCTCAGCTGGAATACACAGAGGTCAACAGAGGACATCAGTCAGACCTACCACTACCACTCAC
>OOFB01006418.1:24826-35668 GCA_900323305.1 Trachyrincus murrayi
CTCTGTTGTTCAGACTACCACAAACTAACAATAAACCGGTTTACTCATCAACTGCCTGTGTCCTGCTGTGGGAGAAGCCCGGGAAAGCCATAGGAGATGGCATGTGGCAGGGGGAAACTGCCACAATAATATTATAACTACCACTCACAACAAACAGACAAGAAATACACTTTGTTCACAATCGCATTAAAATGTGTCCCAGACAGACTCACAACTGACCAGGTTCCAGGGCTGGATTTCTAAATAGATGAAAAGTGTCTATCACCTTTTACTTAAGCATCTGGAGGAGCCAGTTGATCTTGTTTTAGCTAAAATGGACACCTTGCATGGATAGGAGGGAAACCATTCACTCCCAGTGGGCGAACGTGCATGTTCCTGTGTTTATACAAGGTGTTACAGCATTCCAACTCAGACACAATGTTGAGCAAGACACCCACACTGAGGGCACAAGAGGCCAGAAAGAAGTGTGTGTGTGTGTGTGTGTGTGTGTGTGTGTGTGTGTGTGTGTGTGTGTGTGTGTGTGTGCGTGTGCGTGCGTGCGTGTGTGTGTGCGTCTGCGTGTTTGTGTGTGTAATTAGGCCATAATATGTTCCCTCCTGTCACTCATGCAGCATAAAGACACGTCAGTTGGTTCCACTTTGGTGAATCGCTACTGGGGAATGTCCATTAGCTTTCCTTCTATTTGGTCGTTTACTGGAGGTAGTAAGTACACTGTGATGAATAAGATAATCATGGGTAATCATAATCAAAATGTTTTCAACTGTATTAGTGGTAACTCTGGTTTGAAATTCCTCCCGCCATCCGGAATTCATAGCAGATCGGAATCGGAGCGTGCTATCAAAATCTTGTGACCAGCCACTGGTCTAGTAGTCACATGGTGCTACCATGTTACCGTCCTGAACAGGTCATGCATTTACACGCGTGCATTACGTGGTCTTACCTTGGCATCCCTACTCTGGAGCCAGCTGTTGAAGAGGATGTCATAGGCGGCGTAGATTTCACTGGAGAAGGTGTCTTTCCTGACTGTGGGGTCCGGAGCATTGTCCAGGTTGGCTAGGTACTCCAAGATGCTGTCGCTAAAATTAGACAGGGCTGTCGCAGGATGGAGAAATTACAAGAGAGGGGGGGGGTCACAGTCATACTCAATGAGTCGCTGAAAATCAAAGTAGAGTGATCAGTCTAAAGAAAATGTTGAAGTTAAGTTAAGGTAAAACTTAAGCATGCACTATGTAACTTCATACTTTAATTAATTACTCCATTAAAAAAATATCTGAACGAGAAGGTTTCTCAAGAATAAAACATGCCCATCCAGGGGCAAATCCATCCGGGGATTATTTTCTCTATACATCGCTTTATTCTGGTCCAATTTTTCCCACAGTGGGGAAATGAAGACAGAGAATGTCAGAGGACAGAAACTATTGTCTGAAAATTATGAATTATTATTATTCTGAAAAACTGCCACTAGAGGTTGCTAAGGGGAAAACGTACATAGTGCAGGTTTAAACTATACTAAAGACTACAGCTCAGCAAAGAAATCATTCTATGTTTTTACTTTCCAAGTTCAAACAAACTAAATAATTTGATTTGCCCGATAACCCCTCTATATGGTATACAATGGTTGGGTTGGACTTGAACTTTCAGCCAACTCGCAAATGCAGTAAAGTCTGCAGTTATAATTTTTTTAACAAAATCCATTGTGAATATCTACAATTGGCAGATGAAAACAACACAACAACAACAAAGGCTTGCGGGAGTCTTTACCGGAGGAGAACACCCACTTCATGTTGTCCTGCTTGGCCAAGCTGAGCATGGGCAACATGGTGCCCAGGATGGCATTGACAAATGGCACCATGCCATAGACTGTGAAACACAAATAACGTGAAAGAGACAATACATCCAGAGACGCCAGAAACCACACCATTGACGGTTGGATACATCATGCAAGTACTAGACATAATTTTTTTGTCACTACGCAAAAGAGGTATCCCATTACTTTAAAGAAAGTCTAGATCCTTCTCCTGTATGTGCTGTTGGTGTGTGTGTGTGTGTGTGTGTGTGTGTGTGTGTGTGTGTGTGTGTGTGTGTGTGTGTGTGTGTGGTGGGAGACTCGCCATTAGACTCGGAGAGGTTTGCTAGCGTCTGAACCACGAAGAAGTGTGGTAGGATCCCTGGCTGAAACTTGGTCAGGATCTCCTCCATGATGTCGTTGATGTGCTTGTTTCCCACGGCGACCAGGATATTACTGGCTGCCTGCTGCCAGTCAGGCATTACTTCCTGGGTGAACCAAGACATGAACAAAGGGTTGGCAACACATACAACCAACACAAGCAAACAATCCCTAAACAGGATGATAAAAAACACACACACACACACTTGTTTCTAGAAGGAATAAACTATACTTCAAAAAAGTTTCTATTTTATCGATTTCTCAGGAGTTGCGATGCACATACACAACTCAGTGTCTCCATTTCCTTTTCTTGGCATCACATGACACCTATTTCAGCCTATTGGAAACAGCCATGGCCTGTGTTTCAGCTGTCCATGAGGCTTAGTGTTTGTCGTACACAAACAAGTAAGTAAGATGTATTTATAAAGCGCCTTTCAAAACAAGAGTTACAAGGTGCTATACACCTTGTCGCATGCTGTACATGCAACATTCAAGTAAACAGAAATAGAATAGAAAGTTAGGAACAGAAAATAACAATATAGGGACAGAAAGTCGGAAGTGTGCGCGAAACCAAGTGCGTTTTTAACAGCTTCTTAAAACCCTGACTCTGCGGTTTTTTTAAATAACTAAGGGAAGACGGTTCCAGAGAGCGGGAGCTACATCAAGGCAAGGCCGGGTACCTTAGAGCGTGTCATCTCATCGGAGGCCAGGGAGATGATGCTCTTTATCCGGGTGTAGCTGATGTCCTCAAGGCGGCTGGCCGTGATGAGCTCGATGGTCTGGAGGATCACCACGCGGTGACTCGCTATCAGCTACAGCACATGGATTACATGGATGGATTACACGTACTGGACAGGCAACGCACGATTAGAGTTTTTGGTGGCCGATTTTCTTTCGTTCATATGATAAAAATATGAATATGAATAATTAATATACAAACTGTTAATTTCATGACCAGCATAATTGACATCAGACAGCCCTGAGGTGCTACATTTGAAATATACAATTATATATAATAGAATATGTATAATATATATATATATATATATAATATATATATTAGTTGGTGGTGGAGAAGATACAGTAGGTGACCAAGATGCGAAGGCAGTCACCTGACAGGAGGTTTATACCAGACCTCTAGAATAAGTAGTAACTTGTAGATTTGCAGTGATTATCAAATTATCAATTTTCTAAATCTGAATTTAACTGAAGTTAATACAAAAAAAAGCTAAATATTGTTATATATGATCTCTGGCACATCCATCAATATGAATTATGGCTACTGTGAACAGCAATATGATATGAGTGTGAAAATAAGTGAAGTGGATGACAGGAAGTGACTGTGGCTAAAGGGAACAAGCATGTTGCTCAAGTTCAGCACATGGTTTTTATTGTGTTTTTAATTATTTAGCATGTTTATAGATTGATATTGGTGTGACCAACAGCTCATTTACTGGAGTGAAAATCGAAATGATTTGCTTGGGCATCAAAATTTAATTTAAATTTTTATGTGGAGTTTACTGGGCCACAGATGTTACTTCTGTTTTGTATTTCTATGACAAATGTTGCCAAACAATCATCTGACACATCATCAGGCCATCAGATGTGAGAGCATGACAAGATGTTGCTGTATCATGAGTGTGTGTGTGGCCACGTGGTTACATTAAGACTCTGAAGTGTGTGTGTAAGAAATGATGATGTCGTGTTCCATTGACTATTCTTAACTCTTAATCATTTGTCATTTGTATATGTCTATGTCTACGCTGTTATTATTAAGCAGTCAACACATGATGAATGATTATATCATCAAGCATGTATTTAGGTTTAGAAATGAAGAAAGCCGCTGGCATTTTGTTTGTTTTAGGATGTCAAACAAAGCTGTAATCTGATTGGACGCGCTTCGAGAGGTCAGCGTCAACCGGGTCAAAGTTTAAATTGAACTTTGAGTGCAGCGTGATGGTGGATAATCCGACCTGTCCGCTACGCCCAGGGTAGTGTCAACACTAGGTTGGGCTGCAACCCCATAGGAATACATTGGCTACGTGGACGCTGAAAGCTCATCATGTGTTGACTGCAGTAGTGTTCCACCAACACGAGGTCCTCTGATCCTGCTTCTCAGGTATTCTTTTGTGTACAGAGACCAAATCAATCAACACCAGAAGTTTCAGAGCACAGCTATAAACAGTTAGAAAACAAATCATCGCCTTACCTGTACAGTAGACCCTATACATCTTAATTATGGCTGAACGATATGATAAAAAGGAAATCATATTGTGATTATTTTTGATAGATATTGCGATTGATTCACCATTAGTGGGAACGATCATTTTCGCATCACAATTTTCATTTTCACTGAAAAAACTATCATGTGACATTTGTTGGGGTCTGTACCAAACAAACATGTTTTCTTACATCTGGAGAAATACATTTGTGGGCCAGGGCATCTCTGCAGCACTACAGTACTTCATTTATAATGGTGTTATACATTTACACATTTTACCCTTATGGAAAAATTGCAGCTCCTGCGATTTTGATATTGCACTTGGCCATATTGTGATTTCAATAATATTTTGATTAATTGTTCAGCCCTAATTTTAATACCCTAATAAAGCTGATGTGTTGTGAACTCTGATAATAGTCCACTTTCAGGCCTTGCATCTCGGTGTCGACAACCCTGAGCCGTTACAATGTATGTATTTTTGTTGATCTTATCATTAGCAGCAAGGTTAAAAGAGAAGCGCATGTACCAGAAACAATGATCAACACAACAGTTATTTTTTAACCAGCACGATAATCTAACTGATTTATCCAGAAATGTGCATATCATTTTGACACATATTCGAGAGGAAATGACATGAGCAAAAATCCACAGCTTTTTACAGTAATGAAATAGTACATACTTGTGTTATTTTGACTTCCCCTTATTACAAGAGCTTGCACGTCTTCAACAAAGTGTTTTGTGTTCATAGTTGTGTAAAGTCGATGCTTAAATAACCATTAGAAGGGCCATTCAGTAGCACCAGCACAGATAGACTTGAAAATTGTCGACCTGTCAGCCTTTCTTCTACAAAGTGGCGACACCTTCAAACAAGATCCAAGACATAGCCAAATGTTCCTCTGAACATTGCGTCTTACCTTGGGATGTTTTAGCAGATAGTCTTGACACATGGCCAACACTCTGTCTGGCTGCTGCTTCCCCAAAGTCAACACAGACTTCCTCACCTGCTCCTGGACCTCTGCATCTTTGTCGTTGGCTCCGTCAAGCAGAGCCAGCGTCACCTCTGCAATGAAGAAATTACAAAAAATTAATAAAATCAATGGACATATTACACACATACACATAATTTTTATTACAGTGTTTTCTTCAAATTCTACTGATTCAATTAAATGTTTCTGAAGTTCAGATCAGATCAGATCAAATACCTCAAACATTAAAAGTACCATATATGAAACCTTGTATTTGTTATATAGGGCTTGTACATCAGAATGCATCATGGGATTTTTCGTTGGCGATACTCTTTATTGAGAAGACTCAAGAGAGTTATATTACTGTAAAATATCAACGTAAATATAATGTAACCTAGGATAATAATAAAAACGTTGTTTTGCCACGTCTCGCGTGAAAAACGCTGTGGCGGTTTTAAACACAACAATCATTTCACGATTAATTACTCAACAATGACCAAAAAACCATGACTAACAACATAATAACTAACATTTGCACGCTCCTATACTCCCAAAATGGCGGTGGTCATTGCGATGTGACGTCGCGATGTACAAGCCCTATATGCTACATCCACCTTAAGCCAACAGAAATATGCTAATATGCAAGGGGGCAAACAACAGCCAATATGAGAAGAGCTTTTAGACGTTGAGGTGGATTTCAGAAAGTTCAGTCAGACCTAATTTAGTACGAGCAGAGTTTGATTTCACAGGATTTCCGTTTTGTCAAAACATCATGAGTCCCTTGTGACACGTGTGCGCTTTTGATGTGACTGTATAGTGTGAGCACCTCTTTTGTGAGGATCCCACTGTTGGAGAGAGTGACTTTGTTCATACACCTTATTTTGGTGCCCAGCAGTTCTGCCAAACCAAAAACCTCTGAACATGGACACACAGTCTTACTGGGCTGTGTGTCCACAGCTGTGTATTTAACAATTCACTTCCTGAAATATTAATTAATGGAGGCGAAGGTGTCCATGTAGAATCGCTGCTCTGGTCTGAGAGGTGCATAGCACTAAGGGAGTGTTGTTGACATAACTGCGCTGAGAGAAATAAAAAGTCACGCTCTAACACTGTGAGAGATGGGGCAAGATGTTTTAATGGTACAATATACCCCTGGTAAAAGGACTAGGGAATGTCAGATGCCGTTTTGCCACAGTTTAATGTGACCCTGTTAAGCCATTCAAGATTGTAACTGTGATGTGACGCATCATCATATCATATATATATACACACACACACATATACTTAACGCACCACCTGGAATTTCTGGTTGTGACCACAGCAAATCAATTTCAATTCAACAACATTAGACACAGCATAGCAGCACACATGACCAAAGTTTAAAAAAAATGTATGCAATACATTACGATGTACTGATCGCCGGCCGATAATGTCTTGTGTAATTCACTTCACATAGTTCTCTGTGATTCTGATTACCAATAGCATATCCTGTGTACTGTATATACCAACATACATACATGGCAGGTCTCTGAAGCCCATGCGGAAGTGCCTTAAGATTAATCTCATGGCCACTAGATGCAGTGTTCAAATATATTTATAATTTTTACAAATAGATTGTATTCAGGTCAATTGGGAAACCCTCCCAACTTCACTCTATAAATATAAATATATATATTTCCCCACATCTCTAAGGATACCTTGATGTCCCTGAATGCAAACCACTTGGGACTTATTACTTATTAAATTGTTATTAAGGCTCAGTCTCAAAAAGTCCCAAAGATGCAAGAGCATAACTACTCACGTTCTACATCTGCCTCATCCATGGTGTCTGGGAAGAGGGGCCTTTGGCCGAGCCTCTCAGGACTGATAGCCAGGCAAGCTCACAGGACCTGAATTGAATGCATTTTGTTAAACAAAAAAAACATGTCTACTTTGCCACATCATTTTTCTCATATTGTACTTTGATGCACAGGAAAAGACCCGTGGCTGGCTACTGTATTTGGACTTTAAAGTTGTGTCCAATATATGGAGCAATATTCCAATCTTAAAAATGTACGGCAACACAATAGTTAAACCTGGCTTGGTATAACCTCTACACTTCATTGACAAACTGCAACACAAGAAGAAAAAACACAACATTGAATGATGTTGAATTAAAATGTGACACCTTGCAAACGAGTCACCTGACTTGCGACAACGAGGTCAGCTGATTCGGTCTTTGTTTAGTAAACACCTGCGATTAACGTTGCGGCAACACTGTTGTGACATTACCACCCTACCCCATCGACTGTCACACACACACACACAAGACAAGATGTAAGATAAACGTTTAGTTCATCAGTTCAGACAGTTCATTCACGACTTGACACATAAACTGTCGCCGTAAAATTGTCCAATGACACACATAGTCCGGTATTTGGTTCAGCAGTGGTCCTGCTGCAGAGTGCTTATACTGGACCTAGCTGTCACAGCTCATCGGTGGTGGTGGTGGCTACGGAAGACCTAGCATCGCATTTTTTAGCACAAATGTAAATAAAAACCGACAATGTCCTACCAGTCGCTAGTCGCCTACCCACCACAGAGAAGAAGGTAACCCTTTGACGTCAGCGTTGAGTTTTCGCTCGGCATAGGCGGTGTTGTCCGCGGCAGTACACACCGACGGGACCTCTGCGGGTGTAAACACGCTGGGTCATGTGCCTCGAGTCAGCAAGGAAGGCGGCGTCGAGCGGTGGGGGCGGGGCCCTCCGCTCACGTGAGCACAGAACCGACACGCCCAGTACGGGTAGTCCGACATGAGAGTGGAGTCAGTAGACTCTCTAGATCTGCTGGAACACTTAATGCTTTTGCCTTTTTCCTGGTTAATTTTTTTCAGTGTAGCCTATAATGACGGAAGGAAAGTTCACTTGCTGAGCACTAATAAATAACCCAATGTTTTGTTTTAGTTTTTATTGTTTCTGACAAATATGAAGCTGTAAAAATAGGTGCATTCACAAGCCATGTGGGCCTACAATGTTCAGTACAACAATAGTGCTGGATCCGAATACTAAAATAAATCATCATCAAGGCATCTTTATCTTTAAATAAGCAGAACTGGTTAATTATAACATTGTAATACAAACCAATGGCAACAGGTTCAGCTTTCACAACAAAAATGGCTTTGGACATGATTTAAATTCTTATGACTTACATTTTATAGTTATCATATGAAATATTGGTAGGGAAAGGAACATGAGATCATATCAGTTAAATGTAAGATAATTGTGTTCCATATTTGTTAACTTTAGTATTTATAATGAACTGTGTAGGAACTCTGCACTGTCCAATATTGTTCATTGGATAAATCCTAATCCTGCCCAGGATCAAAACAGTCAAACAATAAATTGTTATGTTATGTAGATGCATAGAGCAGCCTTTTTTGCTTTTGTTATAATGCATGATTCATGTATTATAAGCTGCTCTATTGTGTATTGTGTATTAATGTAACATGAATGCTCCTAAATAATGATTAATCTATAAACAATTATGTGAACAATTTAGAATTTACACCTACACTGAAAATAAAATTGTTAAAGTTTGATTAGATGTTGTCATGGTAAAAAGAAATTATGCTTAATTGCTTATTTGGTTAAAAACAATGCTAGTATGCCCAACAGCGCAAAAAAAGTGTCCTGCATTCCTACAGGTCAAACATGTTTCAATAAGAAATAAGAAATAGAGAAATTAAGATCAACTTAAATATGCATATAAAAAAATACATTCACACATTCAGACAATAACTGGTAACAGAGTGTAAATCAGTATTCAAAAGAGAAAATAAGTGATTTCGGTTACACTTGACATTCCTGTTACACTGTAATCACACAAGTAAGTACTGTGTAATAAGCAATGTAACGACATATAGCAGCATGTTGTTACATATGTAATAATGTTATGAAGCAGCATGCAACCGGTGGCATAACTGAGATGTATTAGAAGGCGCTATCTCTAACTGCTTTCCATCTCGTACTCAAAGAGATGACCCTGGCAAACGTCCTGCACAGGACAAATGAGCAACCCTAACCACAACGTGTAGTAACAGGCTGTTCCACAGCGTTATTACATATTAAGTACATGCTGATACAGGTTGTTACGTTGCTTATTACATGTGTAATTACACTGCAACAAGGACCCTGTAATGTAAAAAGTGTTTACCGTGAATCCTAATCCCACTGTGGGCAGAGAAAGCAACGAGATAGCCTGTAGCATGTGTAGCCTCTGGAAGCATCCATGTCAACTGGGAGCTGGGCTCATTAAAACACAATGAAGGTTTAAACCCTGCAACTGTTACGTAGATACGCACCATCCTCTCCCCATTTGCATTATATCGGTGAAAAAACCTGGGTTCCAATAGAAACACATATCGCCGATGTCCATTGACCACTGTCGACTTCTGTTTGGTGTTGAGGGAAATTGTCTGAGAGGGCATCATGTGACATGTTGATGAAGCTGCTCTTCAATCACAGGTATGAATGGATGCCCTTGATTGAACTTGACATGTGTTCCTGTAATTTTGTGATGTCATGTCCTGTGGCCAACCTCATGCACCCGTGGTTGGCATGGATCTCTTTACAGAGTGTTTCCTGAAAGAAGGAAATTATATCATCATCATCATCATCATCGTTATTATTAGTAGTAGTAGTATTATTAATATTATTATTAGTAGTAGCAATATTAGTAGTATCAGTTATAGTACTATTATGTGCAGCATGTGGTATGATTATGCAAGTATGCGGCAGAAACCCTTTCTTCATGTTAAAAAATAACAAATGATTAAAACCAGACAGCAGTTTGCCATACATTATAGCCAGGGCTAGGGGAGGCACGGGGTACCCTGTGTTTATCTTTTTCAAACGACTTCATAACTTGTCCAAAGAACAACGTTTATACAGTTTGTGCGTAAGTACAAAACATTGCCGTTCCTACGGGATAATAAGATGTTATTATCTTGTTATTACGTTGTACGAACGAGATCATTTAGGGCTCAGCGCTTCTGTACAGATGTGTTTCCAATCCATTGAATTATATTCCATCATTCTCTATGACTTTTGTGCTTTATATTCTGAAATATTTGTGAACGACCACTTACTCGTGTTTAGTGAGGGGGGCTTTGTCGCAAGTGACCTCACTGTTCAGCCTCCCCTCCTTTGTTTGTTTGTGAACCCCCTGCTGCTGATGTATGCTGCCTCTTGGAGTGTCAAGACCCTTTAAATTCAGATCTCTGCACGCACACACACACACACACACACACACACACACGCGAACACACACGCACACGCGCACGCACGCACGCACGCACGCACGCACACACACACACACACACACACACACACACACACACACACACACACAGAGAGAGAGAGAAGACGCTGCGCTGCTGCCTGGCCTCGGGCGAAAACCCTCCGCATCTCCTGGGTAAAGTCTGTGTATGAGAAGCAACTTGCCGACTGGGA
>OOFB01006420.1:0-19304 GCA_900323305.1 Trachyrincus murrayi
TGATACAAAAAACATGTCACTTCACTTGCGACAAGATTTCCCGCCACTGTACTAGCCAGTACACTACAATTCTAAAATAATAAATTGTTTGGGGTCTTGCCAAGGCCAGTTCATAAACATAACAAAAAAATATATATATTTAACTAGAAATTAGTTATCTCATGGAGCTTTACACACCGCTAGACTTGGACCGGGGATTTGTCCCATCCACTCCCTGCTGAAGATCACTTTATTACGGAGCGTGAATATAGAGTAGCCTATCACATTTGTTGTTATCTCTCATTAGATCAAACATGAAATACATATCCTCGCATTAGTTCTCTTAATAATTATAATTTTCTCTTACCCATGGTTAATATGTAAGCCTAATGCAATTGATGTAGGCCTATAAAAGGTGCTGGCAAGATCTATAGCCTACCTATATGATCCAAGAGTCATCATTTGAGTGTAATTTGTTAAAAATGGCATAGTCATCCGTCAGACATATTAGTGAGTGAAATGTGAGTGCCTGGTTCTAGTTGACTGTGCTCTATGAGACAATTTAGCCTTTAGACCGCTCCCTACACACACATTTGCTGACCTTCTTCAATCCAGTCTTTGTTATTATAATATATCCATGGTCTCCAACAGTTTATAACGGAGATTGTGCCAGGTCCCACTTCCATATCAGCCGGTGGGTTTGTATCGTATCATGGACTGGTCTGTACCATCTTCTGTAGCTGCCGCAGACATTGTAATCCTCGTATTCACAGTATAAATGCCAGACCGTAATCTTCGTGAGCCTGCTGTGGTTGGGTTTCGCCAATACTACATGAGTAAACTCTGACAATGGTAGTTTAGTAACGGCAATACTGCATAAATAAACATCTCCATAAACCTATTTGCAAAAATAATTTCTACTTAATTAATTGAATGAGATGCTGAAAGTGCATGAGTAAACTAACAATTAGTGGTTTAGTAATGGTAATACTGCATGTAATGTCCATGCAGCAATACTTTATCACTTGAATGAGAGAATCTGAACATGCTGTTGCACATTTGCCTGCTGCCATCTCCGCTGTAAGATATCCTCTTCTGGCTCAAATAAATAAACGTCATTCCTTCTACTTGGTAAGACTTTGCTGAAGTTAGTCCTCATTTGATCTGTAGACAGGTATTCATTGCTGGCAGCCATTGTAAAATCGTGTGTAGCTCTTCAGGCTAACAGCAACAAGGCAACTGAATCTCACTGAGCAAAACTCCAAGCTGATTGGCCAGGGTGATTTCACCGGGCATTGAGAAAGTGCTTGTAGTTTTTGGAAAAACTGGAAGTCCCGGGAAAAAGCCATTTGCCGGGACATTCCGGGGAATGAAAATAGTGGTATTTAGATCCTTTAAAGAACATTATACTTAAACTTATGGAAATTATATTTTCAAGTTCAAGTTCAGAGCTCACGATGTAATTCTGCATATTTAAACAGTTTGTATTTAATTTTAACATGTCTCATTTAATGCACTGATTAATGTACCAACAAAGAAAGACAAATACATGTCAATTTATCTGAACTTACAATGTGTCGTAATGTGTACAATATAATGACTGAAAAATGAGCATAGATAAAAGTACCAGTCCTTGCCCGGTAAAACAGCAGTGTTACAGTAATGGCACAGTATGATAAATGTCCAGAAAACACGCATTAACAGATATGTTTGCTGGCGTTGTTGAACTTGACAGCGACACCAGCCGTACAGAACCAAAACATGGTAGCTTCTGCTGTCCAGATGCAGCGCCATGGGTACGTGAGCAAATAGGCACTGTTTCGATATGTTAAAAGACAAGTTGTGAACTATGCTTAACATGGTCGACTGCATGATATAGAAAAATGTTAAGTGAATCGGCAATTCGATCTTCTGACAGATGCATGTTACATATGGATAGGTCGGGGTCCCGCCAACCGATGCACTCACATCGTAAACATTCAAATCAGGGACCGATGTGCATCGGTGAATCGTTACACCCCTAATATATATATATATTGCGATAATTATCGATATCGACTGATATGAAAAATATTATCGTGATAACATTTTTTGGCCTTATCGCCCAGCCCTAAATTATATACACCATCGGCAATGCATGTATAATATTTATATTTGAGAGGGCCTTTGTGAGTGAATGGTTAAAACTAGGATTTCCCAGGTCAAAATATACCCAGGGAGGAGAAAGTAGGACAGAAACAGGCTTTGTTTGACTGAAAGAAAGAAAAGCAGAATATATAAGGTTGGTCTTTCTGTCCCAAGGGGTCCGTTGGGACACTAAATCAATCCTTAGCGTGGACGGGGAGCACTGCGTGGACCTGCAGGCCTTCACAATAAAGTATTTTTTTCTTTCAGTTACACACTGCAGCCATCACATTGACTCAACCATAAGCAGTGGCAACAACTCAAAGAAAAGCCCTTTGGGGAACCCAATGGTATTGTGAAAAGCATTTTCAATTTCTAATTATATTTTCAATCACTTTCTGGGACCTTCCTTATGCACTCCTATAGCTTGTTGTGCCATAGTTACCAATGATAGATTCCATCAAGATGAACAGCTGGGAGAGCTTGATGAGGTGGCTCAGCTCATTAGCCTTTCAAGTATGACTTGGACCAACTGGACCAAGTCCAAGCTTTGATTGCATTTGTGGAAAACACAATTGACCAAAATAATTCACAAAAATAATAATAAGGCCTTTCCACTCTGGCCTTTCTTTGTGGAGTTTGCATGTCCCTGTGTCCACGTGGGTTTCCTCCGGGTGCTCCAGTTTCCCCCACTCAACAAAAAACATGCAAGATAACACTCATGCCCTGCCCATAATAACCAAGGCAAGGGAACTACAAACTGTAGTTGGATCCCGGGCGCTGCAATGTGTGGCAGCCCACTGCGGGGAGCAAGTTAAGATATTAATTCCCATGGGGATTAATATCTATCTTTGCAGGAGATCAAAATGCCAATGAGGTAAATCAGTTGCTAAAAACTAACTACCCCATTCAAACTATTAAAAATCAAAGTTGGAAGGCAGAACAATTCATAGAAACCTTAACAGGCAAGAATCCCAGGGAATGCCCAAGCTCTTCATCCCATTTAGTGTTAGCTATATAAATAATATGTTAATATAAATGCTTAGATCATCATCATGGGCAGGTTAAACTGTTATTGAATCTAGTCTCAATGACAATTAAAAGTTACATAACAGACAGCCTGAGAAACTGCTAGCTAAAACTCAACAGAGAAAAGTCAGATTAGTTTGATGCAAAGAAAAAGTGGCGAAAAATTGAATGCCTACCTGCCATACTCCTACAATAGCGTTTGCTATCAGAATCAGAAGGATCACAAATGGCTCCACAAAAGCTGTGATGGTCTCTTCTCCTTCTTCAAACCAGGCAAGAACCTACACAAGAAAAAAATGATTCAGACCAGTTATGCAAATACACATTCACTCCAAAACCTATTGCACTAAAACCGCATTAGATCATATTATAAAACATTCATTACATGTGTATTGACATTTTTGAACAACGATGCATTATTCAAAGTACCATATTTGCATACAAATGTAAATTGATGGCAACCGTTTTAAAATCAAATGGGACAAATATTAAATATATTGATAGTAATTATATAGTTTATTGACCTTAGCCTTGATTTCCAGTCTCTCTTGTGACACTTTCGTTGTACACGAGAGCCTGGAGGAAGACCTTAACAATTTGGGCAGGCCAATCGGGTGACGCCTGAGCTGTGATTGGGCGGATTGGTTCAAAGGGTGGGAGGGGAAGCTCGATGGACTAATGGCTGGCTGCTGACGCGAATCTGATCGCAGACAGAAGCGAGGGAGCTAGACTGCATTGAGTCAGACTATTGACCGTGTAATAGAGAACAAAGAAGTAGTACATATATCATCCACTATTCCATACTTGTTAAAGCCCTATTTAAAATGATTCTATCAGTAACTAGTCATGTCGCCATGTGCGTTTTCTGAAGAAAATGCTTGTGGTTGCATGAGCCAACTCGTCGTATGCGCAATTTTTGGTGAGCATGCTAACATGCTAATGCTAGCAAGACAAATACGCAAACACGCTACGTTTCAAGTCCCCAGGCAACTTAGAAGCGGACTTGTGACTGATTGAATGATGTTGGCTCATTTGCATATATTTATTTGCGCATAACTTGCCATTTTTAACTCAAGAAAACTTTTTAAAATAACTCGGGCACATCAAAGGAGTATGTGTACGAAGTTGTGTGTCATTTGTGTTCATGAGGGGGGAGGGGAAAAATAATAATAATAATAATCACGGTTTTCCAAAACTTTGAAGGTATGGACCCCTGACGCAAAAATATTCAGTTTGTCAAATAAGGAAAGTTTCAGAATTTTCTGTGAAACAGGGGCAGGGGGGCTGATCGTTTAAGTTTGACCGTGAGTTATAGTGCCTGCTTTGGTCAAAGTGGTACTTCATTTTTGTAGACCTGCTTACACGCAGGTTCTATATGTGTACCAACTTTGACAAGTCTGAGTTGTTCACCTTTGGAGTGAATGAAGTCACTGTTTTTTCCCCATTGACTTCCATTAAGAATGTCTCGGTGAGCACCTGCAACAGTGGTAAGTTTAAATTGACACTGTGGTGTCATTTTTGGAGCTATCGACAGCAAGCTTTCCACATTACCTAAGGGGGATGTTCTTAAAGTGCACACCACATTTCAGCTCCCTGGGCTATACCCTGAAGCGGACTTGTGATTGATTGAACTATGTCTGCTCATTTGCATATTCTTTATTTGCGTATAACTGCCATTTTCTAACTTAATCAAAAAACTGAAATATATGTTTTGGTCAGGCAGAGGAAGGCAGCATGCCTACTAAATTCGGTGTCTTTAGCATTTTCGGTGGTTCACTTTACATGATTTTTTCTAGGTTTTCCAAAACTTTGAAGGTACAGAAAAATATATCCAGATGGACCTTATGGGTCCTAGAGGCAAAAACATTCAGCATTTTAAATAAGGCCTAGAAACCAAGTTTCGGAAATTTTTGGGGGCATGGCCGTTTAGGTTTGACTGGGAATTATAGCTCCCCCTGTGGTCAAAGTGGTACCAAACTTTTTGGAGACCTGCTTAGTTCTGGTTTCCATATGTGTGCCAAATTTGACAACTCCCAGATGTTCACGTTTGGAGTGTTAATTTTAGCATTATGGCCCCATTCACTTTCCAAAATAGGTATATTAATATTGAACTAATTATTTTAAAAAGTATACTATATTTTCACTATAAAAATACAAGTGCACTGCACTGATATATGTGACATTTATTGCCATTGGTTTGGTGTTGATACCTAAACAACTGTAGGAGATAGTTACGGAAAATGAGGCGGAATAATAATAATAATAATAATAAATAAAAATAATAAGACAATAGTGTGGCTTACTTTGCCTATTTCCACGTCAGACCATGACAGCGCATGGTTTGGTGTGCTTACATATTCATTTTTTTTCTTTTTTCGTTTATTTGGGAGTGGTGTGCTGAAATATTCTATATTTATGAAATTTTCTGTTCTTGTATTTGCTCTATATTTTGCGTTTTGAGAAATACACAGCTAACTTAGACATTAGACTGACTTAATCTCAAGCTGCGTCTTGCATTTGGAAGATGTATCCATGTATTTTTATCAAGTGACATATCGGCCTATCATTTATAATCAGAACTAAAAGTCACGTGGTGTAGCCTATTAGGCCTACCAAGTTTAGTACTATAGTTACTATATATTATGCCCCAGACAGAACAGCTGTAGTGATTTTTGTTTGAGGGGTTACACAAGGAAAGGCCTAGATTTTTTAGGAGGAGATAAGGTAGGATATAATAATGGCAACAACATACCTACAGCAACAACTATTAACCTTTTTAATGATATCTAATGAATAATTATATTAAAGAACGAATAATAACGAATCACGCAGTTGAGAACTGTACTCGAGCGTATGACGATGTGTGTCCGACAAAACAACGCACACTTATTGCATTTAGTTTTATATTATAGCCCATCGTAAAATTTGATTGATTCGTTTAAGAGACTAACAATATAAGAAATACTATTTTTTTCTTTACCTTTCGCTTGATCCGGTCTGTTTGTTATTGTGTCTAACCAAGTCTCACTCAAGGAGAAGTCTCGCTCTGAAATATCGTGAGAGTTCAGTTTCAGGAAGAGAACAGTGGAAACGTCAGTGAGAGTTGGAGAGCGGACTGCCGGCAATAGTTTGATGTGTTGGACTACAGAAAGCATAGCTTAGTATTATCTAAAAGATTTTCAAAGTCATGGCTGAATATTTAGGTGATGTCGACAATGTGAGATTGCACGAGATTTCAGAGCGAGATTTCTCCTCGAGCAAGACACAACAACAAACAGACTGGATCAAAGGGCCCAACTGCCCCAAAGGGTTACAATGCAGACTTTGCGCAGCTGCGTTCTCGCTCAATACTGAACCAATTTAAAAAAATCGTTGTCCACATTAGTCAGTTAGACCCAAAATGGGAAAATGGGGTCCAGGTTGAAAAATGACAAAGTTATCCTTTAAGTCGACGTCGTCTTTCATAGTCGAATCGTGAAAATTGTCCGTGTGTAACAGTGGGACATTCCATTGGGAGGATGGGGGTGCTAAATGAGTGATACCACAACATTGCTTGGCTTCTAGAAGGAAAAGCCTATGAGTTAAACAATGTTTCTTTTGTGGGGGATTGACTCTTCTGTGTGGAATTTGCCGTGTTATTTTTTGCTTTCAATAAATGTCCGTATTGCTTGTTTGATAACCCCTTTGTGTAATGGCAGTGGCACTATCCAAAAATTTATTTTCGATGTAGAGCACATTCTAGGCCGTTAGTCTAGTAGGTAACACAATGTCAGGAAGAACAATTTTAAAGTTTGGCAGCATTTCGTGTATACCGTGCGTAATAGGGGTGGGTCAGAATATAACAATATATAACATATGCTATTTTTTCCACGGTGTCTAAAATAGAAGAAACCTGTCCCAAGTATAGGTTGGGTGTTGATAATGATCGAAGCAAAGCCCGGGCTTATAGTTGAAGTTTTACTGTAACTGAGCAAAACCAGTCTTACTTGGCTGAATTGTGTAACTATATTAACTATTAATTATTAAATCATATTGAATAGCCAAAGCCTTAAATATATTATTAAACCCAAAGCACACATCTATGTAGGGACAGACACAAAATGTTTTTGAATGTCCAAGTCCAAAATAGACTTCAGTGAGGTCCTATTTGAAAATACGGCCACGTTACCGTCGCAATCTGTGTGCGTTGCTTCGTTAAAACAGTATGATCCTAGTTCTTCTTTGTGTCACACTACAAATATGATGAAAATATATGCTTTGGGCTTAACGAAACAACTCATGCGTGGTGACAAATTAAAAGTAATTGAATGCGCGAGGGAGACAATATAGCCTAAGATTTTTCGCTCTTTGGCACCTCGAATGTGTAGGGTAGAATGCAGCCGCTAAGATTTAGCGCCGCCAATAGGAACATTTATACCTCATTCGGGAGCTGCAGGGTGTTCATTTCTGGCCCTGTCAGCGAATCAGAATAATTGATTATTCCCTCATACCACCGACCGATTATTCAACCTTGAAAAAAGTAACTTGCGCACATCTCTAGTGCGTAATCAGACAGAACAGAGCTCTCCGTCTCCAGAGACCGGCCACTGTTTGATTCCAGATATTTATTATATTAATTACGGTATATTATATTAGCCTATAGTATATTAGGATAATAGTAGCCTATATGTCAACGAATGAACGGACGCGCACATTGTTGTCATATTGTGAAAAGTTAATGTGTTTGTAGAGGCGGTCTGTCATTTAGTGGAGGCGCTGTGCCTCCATTAAATGCTGTGCGATACCCTGTTAAGCCAATTGATATATTTTGTGTAAGTGTTTAAACCACGCAATCTAAATTCTAACTGAATTGTTCTGCATTCATTCAAATTGGACATTAAAATAATCAGTCTTTGTGTCAAGAACTGATTCAACCAATTATGTTTTGTGGTACACAGAACTCTACCCTGCATTTTCTAACTGGTAACTGGGGCACAAAGACGGTTACCAGTTGATTGTTACGTCTTATTCCGGTGGCTAGATGTGTTTACCTAAGGCCTGAGAGCAATGGCTTGAGTTTAAACGGGGATACACAATAAGGAACTTCACCCCATCACCACCAAAATGACACTACAATCACTTTCATGCATAACACCCCAAAAGCATGTGTGATTATTACACAATAAAGGAACAGTGAGTAGTAATAATCAATGACTTTGATGTCCTGTGCCACGACTAGTCTGGTGGGTGTAGATCCTCAAGTGAAACCATATATCCTTAGAGCCAAACCATACACATATGAAGTGTCCCATGTGTAGGGATGAAACGGTTACCGGTTTCATGATAAACCACAGTAAAATTCCAGACGGTTAATAAATTAACTAAATACTACTCAATTTGAATTATCATTAAAACCGTGTTTGATTATCGATCTTTGAAAAACTCACAGTAAATAATGTCCACCATCTACCAAAGTTAGAAACAGTCTCCCAGACACAGGCACAGCATGCGACGTGCGTTTGTTTTGTGTCAATGAAAACATGGCGGAAGGCAGTGACAGCGCTCAGGAGATTTAGCAAAAAGAAAATCACTGTGAAAGGGGGCAACACTTTTAATCTTTTGAATATGAATGTTATCATTTCAGTATAAAATAATTAGGTTAAAAATAACTTCATATGCTGTTAATTGCTTTTTATGTTTATTTATAATTAATTTAGGCTACCAGGTAGAGTGCAGAGAGAGATAACATGCCCATCCACCAATCGATTGGTCGAAGAGTAGGTCAAATTTCAACCAATATTTTTTTGGTAGACTCCTATACAAGACTGTATTTATGTCAATTGTTGGGCTCATTGCAATTACTATCACTGTCTTCGTATGTTTTTATGGAAATTGTGCATAGGGTCATTGCATATACTCAAATGCAACATAGAAGATAGACTGTGTGTGTGTGTGTGTGTGTGTGTGTGTGTGTGTGTGTGTGTGTGTGTTAATAATAATAATAATAACCAATAATAATGATAATACATCTGCTATTCCCTTGTTTACAGAGTGGGCGTGCAGCAGGCAAACCCAGTGATGCTACTGGTCCCATGTTTTCATCTACAGTGACACAGATGGCCACATGGTGCCATCTTTAATGTTAATGCACATTCGATACGGTTTTCATATGCTTACATAAGGTATTGGCTGTTATTATTTTAATATTTATGCAAACAAAAAGTGCATACTTCTACTAATTTTAGTAGGTGAAATGATTTCAGTGTGTGTATCAGTACAATTCAACAATACCGCAATAACACTGATAACATGATAATTTGTCACTATAATTGTGATATGAAATTTTCATACAGTTTCATCAGTGATTTCTTTGAATACCTTGACGATCATTTACCAACAATATGCTACAAGAGGAAGTGCACTCACAATGACAACCTCAAGTGGCGATAGGATGTGAAGAACCTGACAGATTCTGGGCATCTTCTAACTCCTTGTACAAGGTCCTTCATAAGACGTGTTCTGCACATGGTCAATCAGAATATGTACTATATAAACACTTTACATGTGGTGGCTGTGATTTACACTGACCATCTTGAAGAAAGCCAGGTTTTCCTCTTTCGCAAAACTAAGTATCCCTCTTTTGAGGAAATGGTGTGCAGCCAAGATGACTCCAATATTTATCCTGTCACTGTAAACCACACTGTACTGAAGTACGTTTAGACACATTTTGCAAATGCACTTTTATAAAAGACAATATACCTTAACCTTAGTACTTACAAAAGATATGCAGGCAGCAAGAAGAAGGATTCTCACGAGCAAGTCTTCAAATTGTTCAACCACCAGCTCCCAAAGAGATTTACCTTTAAAATAAGATGATGTATTGTGCTACATGTCCATGGCAATACAATTCGTTCAGAATACAATAGTCTAAATGAAAATAACGTTTAAAATAGTCTCGCACTTACCCTCTTCCGCTGGCAGTTCTGCAGTTCACCCCATAGACAAAGGACAAATAGAGGTTTTTAGATCATGTTTTGCGATCATCATACATTGGTTTGATTTGTCACAAAGCTAATGGGACAGACACGCAACTTAAAAAAGGAAGCCTCGTTAAGTTTGTCGGACATCTTATTTAAAAGTATTTCAACATGTAACGTTGACAATTAGGATAGCATAGTCTGTCATCCGTTTAAAAAGACCAAAGTCATTGCCGATATGGATCTCTAAGCCCTTCACTTTTGACACAAAGTGTCAATTCTTACCGTTAGGTCCATATTTTTCTCGCTGTTTCTTCGTCTGCTCTAAACCCAGACCTGTGCTTTCATTAACGTTAAAAAAGCTGTAAACTTCTTCCACCGTCTTTGTGTGTGCGTTGTCCATGGTGAATGGCCACTTGAGGACACCACTTCCTTTCGTCCTACGCCTCCAACCTTCACCTTTGAAGGTTTTTTTCTGTTAGATGAGACGATAGCTTTGGTTTGAGTGTCCAGCACACACTTTGCTAACTGTCTGGACGCCGACACAGGATGGCGGGCAGGGTTGGTGTCTTGACAAAATTGGATGGTAGTTCAGAAGCTTGAAGGCTAACAGTTAGCAGGCTAGCTAAGTAAATGCTGGCTAGCTAGTTGTTAACTCGTTGTTGCGCCCTGCTCGAATTTGCCGGTTGCGTTTTGGCACAAATTCTTGAAGTCTCGCATCCCCACTACTACCACAGGTTATTCTTAGAATGTGTAGTCATTTGAAAGGCGAACAAGAAGCTCATTTAGATATGTAGTTAAGTTGCCGTTAAGGTCTCTACGTCTGCTCTGTTGAGAATTGCGGAATTGCCAGTATCTTCATCGGCACCAATCGCATTTCTCCGTTGCACCTCTCGCGTGCGTCGAATGCAGTGCTTGGTGTCCGCATGTGGAGTCCGCTCATTGGTTGGAAATTCCGGAAATCCCATTCTTTTCTCTCTCACACAATGTGTGGTTGTCTATCATTTACAAATCTAAATGCTAGGGATATTGATAATAAATTCCATGGCCTTTAGGAGTGAGACATGCTACTAAGATAAGACAATCTCTCTATCACGTTTATGCCCTTAATCACATCATCTCCATAAGATGAGATGGAAAGGGATGGGACGGAAAGCTGGAATGATGACCTGTCACTTATATTTTTTTAAGAAAACTCCTTAACACATAACGGATCATGTAAAAGAAATTACCAGAACTGCCTTCTTTCATCTTAGAAACATTGCTAAAATCAGACCAATGTTATCCGCGGCGGACGCACAGACGCCGGACCAAGATTCCACCTCATTTAAACATTGGAAGAAAGGATGAACGTTGGCCTGCAACATGCATTTAGTTTTTTCACTGAACTGAACTTTCACTGAACTTTTTGTCCTTTAATCCGCATCCGCGTTTATATCGCCTCGACTAGATTACTGTAATGCACTGTTCTCTGGTTTACCTAACTCCTCTCCGAAAAGCCTCCAGCGTGTGCAGAACGCCGCTGCTAGACTCTTAGCTAGAACTAGAAGTTTGACCACATTACTCCTATTCTCTCCTCCCTTCACTGGCTTCCAATTAATGCGAGGTCAGATTTTAAGGTGCTACTACTAACCTATAAAATCCTGCATGGATTTGCACCATCCTATCTGAAGGACCTTATTATTCCATGTCCTTCTCGGCCCCTCCGGTCATCAGGAGCTGGCCTTCTATCAATTCCAAAAGTTAAAAAGAAATCAGCAGGAAACAAAGCGTTCTCTTATCGAGCGCCCTATCTGTGGAACTGTGCCACCTGTAATCAGGGAAGCTGACTCTGCTGAAAAATTCAAATCTAAACTTAAAACCTACCTCTTTACTCTCTCATTTGGCTCCTAGGAGTGTAGCTCAGCTCTCATTACAGCTAAATTGGCCTGTTAGCCAGCACTAGCCTACCCCTGCTAGGTACTAGACTAGAGGTATCCTACACGTTGCTCGTTCATCCTGCCCCATCTAAATCTCCATCTAACCATAATGCTGTCTCCGTTTTAGTGTCTTGCTGCAATCATGACTGGATGCCTGGCCACACCACCTGAAGGCTACCAGCCTGCCCACTAGCCGGCACCGCATCATCACGGACAATACAAAACCTTCTACTTTTAATTGTATTGAACGTGTCTGCTTGTAAATACTATGTATGTCTATTTTGTTTGCTTGTAAATACTGTATGTCTATTATGGCACTCATTGCACTCCTAACCATCCCTGGAAGGAGGGATCCCCCACTCTGCGTTTCTTCTCGAGATTTCTTCCTTGATAATTAAGGGACTTTTTTCTTGCCCTTTGGGGGGCTAGGGCTAGGGGGTGCCATAAATATGGCCTGTGAAGCCCTTTGAGACTGTAACTGTGATTAAGGGCTATACAAATAAAATTGACTTGACTTAAATCCAAATCTCAACTTCAAAGGGTTAGGTAGCTAATATATTATTACTTTATTCATATGTTTTTACAAAGAGTATCTATTAAAAACTATTTAGATACAACATAAAATATGTTGACAAAGATCACAAAGATGTATACTCCAAGACCACGAATGGTGTTCATGGCACATACTGCTTACTCACTGCTTTAATTATCATTATTAAATAATTATTAAATTATTTTAGGAATATATCCTCAATATATGCCCTTGTCTTGCCCAACCACCAATACTGCCATAACTCATGTAATACCTTTAATGGTTCTAGATACAAACAAATGAAAACTAAAATATGGAAGCAAAGCAGCAAGGAATAACAGATTGCCTAACCACAGAATGGAGTAGGAAAACGATTACATGATGATTTTAAACTATAAGTTATCTGCATACAAAAGTATCTCAAGTGCTTTAATGGATAGGCACTGCAACATTTTGCCATAGTAGATAGGTCTATGTTTGGTATTGAGTTCTCTGTAGAGGAATCAGATAACCATAACTCCATATTAAGGTATATGGACCATGGATCATACCGACTAGTCAGGTCATCCCAGAGTGAGGTTAAAAGGTTAAATACCAATGTTTGATGCAGTGACATCCAGGAATCCTCTCTTGGATTCTTGAACAACTTATTTCAGGGGTAACCCACTCTGACGCTATGGTTTGACCACTTTTACATGCTTAACTAAATACATTGTTAAGATTGATTCCCAACAATATTGATAAACATTGTTATGTTCTATAAGCAGAAGACAGGGAGGTGAATTTATTCTATTTTGATTCCTTTTGCTGCTCCCAAGTGGACAAAGATAATACACAAAATAACTATTGAATTATACATGCTATGCACTCACATATACCAACCATGGTGTCATCCAGTGTGTCACCAGTAATTAAAACATGAAGATTCCTTGCTCTAGGACACTTTAGCCATCTGGAGCTGAGGCTAAATGAGCTAGCCCTCCTGTTGTGTAGGCTACTATACCTCCTAAGCTACTGCCATCAATACTAACAATACTATTTAACACAATTATGAATAGTTATCATATTCATCATAATCAACATCATTGTATCAACCATAGTTGTCATTTACACTGCGGACATGTCCCCGCCACTTTTTGAAAATAAATCCCCCCTAGCCTACTGATTCTAAAATTTAAAAAAACGTGCCCTTTTGATGCGCCGTTATGGCATTTTTTTCTCGCCGTAATTATCTACTCTGACCTCATACCCCCCATTACACATTGCCTAAAATCGCATATTTTGAAGACCGTTTAAAAACATTTTATTCATCTGAGCCGTTATGTCCCCACCACTTTTCAACACAAAGTGATGGTTGGTACCAACATCAAGTAGCTACGTATTATGTGAGCTTTGACCGTTTTCTTATAATACATCAATGGCTTTGATTTACATGCCCAAACAAAAATTCCAACATTTTATTGTGTCCCGTCAAAAAGAAAAGAAATCCCGTGAACAATGCATTTTACAGTAAGTCGCGCGATATTTGCATCAGGGGTCAAAGTTGATTGTTGCCATCGCCATGTGAATGTTGTAGCCGCAAGTGCTAATGTTAGCGTGAGACAAGTTAATTGTGAATTTATAGACAATCAGATTATGTATTGTGTTTAACAATTGTCAGTGTTTTTACTGGACTTATGCAGCAGTGTTAATGCTTTTCATTTAGCACATTTTATAAACGACTCGAGCTCTAGCATCTTTCTGTTGAAAGTCTCATATATGGCCATCTAATAAGGGATGCTGAAAAGACATCTTTTGAGTTACTTAACTAACCCGCAACGGTTACATTTCAATTACAAGGGTGAGTAAATCAAAATCTTAATCTGGGCTGTTTTGGGTTAATGACAGGGGGCTGTTCTTTATATCATCACATTCTATAACTTTTGACGAATACCAAAATAAACTGGGCATATGGAGTGAGTGAATTTATTAGAGTTCTGTTGAACTTGCATAAACGGTAATTGGCAACGGACTGCATGACTAGATTGTCTGTATTGATTGCAGGTTTCCAATTTAGATCACGTTGCATGATGAGCCAAGGAGAGCTGCTAACCACAAAGTCAACTAAAAGAGTAAACGAGGAGACGATCTCTGGTGAGAATGAGCAGATAACAAAAAAGTTGAAGTTGGAAAGAGAAAACACTGACCATGAAAAGAAGTATCCTAAAAAGAAAGTGGTGCTACTCCTGGCATACTCTGGAAAAGGATATTATGGGATGCAGGTATGTAGCCAAACGCACGTTCAATCAATCAATATTACTGAATTGCTTTAATTGTATTTTTTTTGTTACCTCCAGAGAAATGCTGGAAACTCGCAGTTTAGAACAATTGAAGATGAGTTAGTCTCTGCTCTTATTAAATCGGGCTGCATTCCTGAAAACCATGGAGATGAAATGAAGAAAATGTCATTCCAAAGATGTGCCAGAACAGATAAGGTATGTAATGAAAAATTAAATAATGTATCCATCCTTTTTAAAATTTGGGGATTTGTATTTATTAAAGAGAAATAAAAACGGTTAAAGATCTGTTACTGATTGAATGTTTTGTTCTGATCTATTCATTTCATGTAGCCTAATGAAGTCAATATTATACACTGTACATGTTGTTAATGCGTGAACATTTGTAATCGTCAGGGTGTGTCTGCGGCTGGCCAGGTGGTGTCCCTTAAGCTGAGGTTGATTGAAGACATAATTGAAAATATCAACAAGCATCTTCCCCCACAAATCAGAGTTCTAGGTGAGATGTTGCCCTTTCATTTTACAGTAAATTAAACCAGTAATGTGCATGTAATCGAACTGTTAAACTACTCTAGACAACTGAAGAACCATCCATCACTAAACTGCTTAAAATCCCCAGGCAATGAATAGTTATTTGGCAAAGCTAGTCTTAATGGAATGACACTATTTTTCTCATAAAGTTGGTTAAACACCGATATTGATGAATTGTCATAGTACTGAGTAGTTGGCGCTAAATTAAAAAAACAACCGTTACGTAACCGTTACCGGCTATCCTGATGTTGCATCTGGTTCACTAAAGAATTGTCCATGATTTCGTTTTAAGTGGATTAAATTAATATATGCCTTCCATTTTTTTTGCCTTTTCTTTCATAGGTTTTAGACGAGTAACCCAAGGCTTTAACTCCAAGAACAACTGTGATGCACGTACATATTCCTACATGCTTCCAACTGTGGCCTTTGCACCAAAGGACTACGACACCCAGAAGTCAGCGGCTTTCCGCCTGGACCCAGAGACCCTCAACAGAGTCAACTGTCTCTTTTCCCTTTATAAAGGCACGCACAACTTCCACAACTTCACCTCACAGAAAAGCCCCCAGGACCCAAGCGCTCGCCGCTACATCATAGAGATGTCCTGTGAGGAGCCGTTTCCCTGCGGCGAATCTGAGTTTGCCATGATCGCGGTGCGCGGCCAGAGCTTCATGCTGCACCAGATCCGCAAGATGATTGGCCTGGTGATCGCCGTGATCAAGGGCTACGCAAAGGAGGAGGTGCTGGAGCGCAGCTGGGGACAGGAGAAGGTGGATGTCCCCAGGGCCCCTGGGCTGGGCCTGGTGCTGGAAAAGGTTCACTTCGACCACTACAACCAGCGTTTCGGTGGGGATGGCCTTCACCAGCGCCTGGAATGGGATGAGGAGGAGGAGTCGATAAAGGGCTTCAAGAAGGCCCACATCTACCCCAGTATCGTGGACACAGAGTCGGAAGAACGCTCCATGATCAGCTGGATGGCCTCACTTCCAATCCATGACTATGAGGCCTCGGCGGCCGTTAGACGGGAGAAGGACCAGAAACCGGTAATGTAATGAAAATGAATAAGTACATTACTAAAGCATATAGATTATCTATCTATATATACATGCAATGTTTGTTAATTTGCTCGTTCTTTTTTTCCCCTCCAGGAAAATGATGGGAATGAATCCGATTAGACAAATATCTCAATGCTTCAGTTTTTTTTGGTATGGAATTGTCTTCCAAGAATGATTTGTGTGCAGTCAAATAATAAACCTTGGTTCTCTTACAGATGAGACGATTACAAAATACATTTTCTTTGTCAAATCCTGATGTTATGGCTCATTCAATATAACAACTTTAATTTCAACAATTTTAATAGTGATAATGAACTTCTTTACAATAAAATGCAGCTGTCATACCATTTGCACACGGTAGCATGATTTGCCCTCTTGTTGAACAGGCTTGGGGTTTCAGTTGCATAGTGACTAATATAGAATTCCTAGAAAATGTTAATGGAATGAATTATATAATTAATATATAATGTTGCAAGATGATATGGCATTTGTTCCACAGAGCAGTTAATACAAAATGTTCTCAAATAGGTCAGATAGCCTAGATATGACAAAATGGACCCCGGAAGTAAAAACGGTACCACAAACACAGTCCCTTGTATTCAGTTTGTGGTTCTACTCCAGGCAGAAGTGCTGACCGAGAATGCCCCCTCCTCCCTGTAGAAGCTTCCTGGCAGGCTCAAATTCCAGCGGAAGACTCTTGGTCGCTTTCAGGTCTCTTTCCATTAGCTAAAAAGATATAACAGATTTTTGATTCATTGCTAGCACAGAGTTTGACAACATAAATTATACCCAATATGCAGACATAGCTACTGATGACAGTCCTTGATAACCACAAACAAAAAGACCCAGAATATGTAAAATTCAAGCTAGATATGAGTAATTTGCCTTATATCAGGGTGGCAATTTGGGGGAAAATATTTCGGCACTGACTAATGAATCTTAATAAAATATGGTTCATATGTATGGATGTATACAATGAACCACTGGCCCGGTCCATGAAACATGTTTAATTGGCTAATGGCTCCACCCTGGAACACGGCTGAGTGCACCAACATGCAGCCCTAATCTATCGGGGTTCACCTGGCCGCCGCCTCCTCAAACATATGGCTGTACATCCATGCCAGTCAGAGCCGGAGGTTATGACCACAGTACGCACCCGCGAAGCAAAAGTGCATTCTGGATGTATTAGGCTAGAGTGAAGGTGAAGTGAATGTATTACGAAATGAGTGATTTCTCTAAGTAAGAGACAGAACCCCTAGTTGTTGTCATATGGATGAAACTGATATCTGATGCTAGAGCGTTTTGAAGACATTCTCCTATTAATCCCATTGTACATACTGCCGCAAAATCTCTGTTTCACGTAGTACCATCTACAGCAATCAAGTTCAGCTGCGGAAAAGTTGAATACTACACTAAACAGAAATATAGGACCTGGTGTGCATTGTACATGACCAATAACCACGTCTCAACACTTAATAGTCCACGTTACCTCAAAATTTGTGATCTCCAACAGTTCATCTATGTCCTCCTCTGGCACCAACAAAGGCTTGTTAATTTTCATGGCCACTTTGGCCACATCTGGGTGGTAATGAGTCTGGAGGGTCTGAGATGGAATAGAAAACATTGGAAAATGGTGTAAATGTATATACTGCTGCTTTGGTTTGAAAAGTGTATTGATCACTTGTTATCTAAACATAGATACTGAAGAGCATGTACACACCTTTATCTCCCATAGGCTGCTCTCCAAGGCATGGCTTAGGATAGGGTCCTCCTCATCCATCACATATGGATCCTCACAAGATTCTGTAACAAAATGATGTGTGTTGGCTCACTAATATTAAGTATAAGTATATAAGTACTGTATATGCGCTGCTATGTATTCTTTAAAATGCTGAAGACGATCATTTGAACACATTTCTAAATAAACGTTCTAACTCCTGTAACATGGAAAACTAAGCACAGACCATGAACAATATGATAGGTGTCGATAAAGAGTCCATCTGAGATGCTGCAGGGTCCTCTGCGGACCCCTGCCTACCGTCTGTGCTGGAGGGCCGGTGGACGAGGACTCTGCAGGAGGGATGGCGGCGAATAAGGTTGTAGATGAACGGGAGCACCATAAGGAGGGACTCTGGCGGCGCTGTGAGAGCCAAGCGGGCGAGCCGCTTGGCAAACGCCGCAACTAGGTACACCGGTAAGTGGCTGGAGGGGGGAAATGTATCCAATATATATATGTATGGCAAATATACACAATATATATGGTAAAGACACACAGAATATATATGGTACAGGTACACACAGAATAAGTATGGTTAGATTTCCAATAAAACAACAGGTTTGTCTCCATTTTGAATAGAGGCGTGGCTGGTAGGAAAGGAGGCAATACAAAAATCATTCTAATACACAATGCTGTTTACTTGGATCTGGTGTATTTTAAAGGTGGTTAGTTATAGAAGGACTAAAATAAAATAAAAATGGTAATAAAATGGTAACTTACGTGGATGAGAGGAAAAGGTTTGCTAGGTTGAAAAAGCGAGCCCTGTACTTCACATGGAAAACAGAAGGCTCCAGCAAGTTGTACAACTTCTTGTAGAAACCAGGGTAATCTCTGAAATATGAACACATTATCCCTTAATGAAAAAAACAAACAATGGTTTTGAAAGCCTATCAGTGTCATACTGTTGACTATGAGTGGACCTTTTCATTTGTTCCTCCATCAGAATTTTTTTTGCTACCACAGTAATTCTGACTAAACTATACGTAGCCTATCTCACTTGGCAAGCAAAAGTAATACAATCTGCAACAGCACTTACCAAGCCACCATTAAAGGGTAACTTCTGCCTACAAGTTTAAAAAGATGCGATCTGAGCAGTCATGACAGTTGTAAAGGTTTTAGAAAAAACAGA
>OOFB01006422.1:0-20728 GCA_900323305.1 Trachyrincus murrayi
CACGTTTTGATTGGCTCCCCCGTGCAACAACAGTACATCATGCAGGGTTCCTACCCACATAGCAGACCTAATACTACATTCTCGCCTATAAAACCTCTACCACATCTCACAGGAATTGTTCAACCTATATAGAAACTGCATTGCATTTCATGTAGTTTTCCCTTCGGAGACGTGCATATAGACGTATATATATATATGTATATATATGTATATATATATATATATATATATGTATATATATAAGTCTGCGTTTCTTTTTTTAATCGGTCATGGCTGGCCGCCGTTGTAACTCGACGCCACGACTCACCCACCGTCTGTACGACCAGTCTAGCCTCCCCCCTCCCCCCCCCCCCCCCCCCCCCCCCCCCCCCCCCCCCCCCCCCCCCCGGCGTCCCGTTACTCCCCGGCCCCGTTACTCCCCACAGCCCCATGCAAAACGGAACGCCAGCGAGTGGCCCCAGAAACACGCAATCCAATGTTATTTGCTCCTGCAATTGCACCGGAACCCAGCCACAGGGCATGGATATATGTAAGTGGATTTCTTTTTGGGGTTATTTTTTGGGGGGCCTGTTTACTTGCACACACATTGTGTTTTGTCCAGTGTCCACTGGTTTAATGCGTCTCGATTATAAGGTAACTGGTTTATATGCGGAGTCCCTTTATTTGGCTTATATAAGTAGGGCTACGGAGATGGCGCATTGAGGTGGTTTGCCTATCTTCCCGTTTAACTGGATCGGGTTGGTGTAATACATATCGGATGTGATATAATAGGAGTATGCAGCCAAACGGAGTAACAAAAACCGATCCGACGCCAGGACGCCGTAATGTCAGCAATCTACAATATTTGCGAGCCTGGATTTATTTTCGTCTGCGATTTACATTTACATCTGCGATATTTAGTTTATAGGGCCTACAGCCGAAACGTTGTTTTTTTTTTGGGGCGAAGTCCTCGCATTAGCATTCATTTCGAGAAGGAATATTGTGCATTGTAGTTATTGTGCGTAATAACTCCCCCATGCTTGGCCAGAGTTGCCGTCTACTGTCTTAATGTGAATAGTTTTCAGCTGGATGTTTCATCTAGGCACAACTGGGCAGACCTGAATATAGACTAAAGATCATATACATCTGGGAATGACTTGAATAACAAAGTGAAACCCTAAACTGATTCAACTCCATTTAATAGTGCTGCAAACCTTGGGAATTCAGCAATGCAGCAAATAGGGCCTACACTTTAAACGTTCATTTAACATCAAATATATAACAATGAATGTATTTGTATGTCATGCTATGCTTATATTATATATAAATGCCATACGTTTGTTACAAAAAACGTGTAATAATTTGGCCGTATAAGCTCTATTCACTTTCTTGCTGACAGTCTGCAGCTCAGCCAGAAGTTCATTACTGATGCACCAGACTCCTCATAAACAGACGCCTGCTGTCTCTGCCCTCCCTCTTTTGGGGTCAGATGTCGAAGGTCAAGGCCTCAATCTCCCACTGTTGTTCATCACGTCTGCTAGGCACTGAGTTTTTTTTTGTCTTCTCTCCTATACCGGCTACCGTATAGTTTCTCTATTTGCCTTTTTCCACTTTCCCCCACCCACGGGGGTTTTAACAAATACAGTTAAGATTTGAACAACGTTTTAATGAATAAATATTTCAATATGCTACTGTCCCTTTTATTAAACTGTGGGGGTGCTGATTGTGGCGTTTGCTCCCCAATATTCGGCCCCCTCCCCCATGTCCTGACTATTTTATTAGGCATCTGCACTTCAGCCAGCTTCTAGCTGCACCCCCATGAGCTCATAAAGAGTCAACACATTTCAGCCTAACCAGAAATGTGTAAAATGTGTGGATTAGAAAAGTGCTTTACCCACGAGAACTGGATTTGTGATACTCTGGTGTCCAATATGGTGGTTTCTCAAAACGACAATATAGATATTAAATATTGTAAAAAAAATATATATATATATGGTGTTGTCTTAAGTTAGGTTGTATTACACAATTGTAATATAGTAATATTGTATTTTTTGCAATGTATTTCATCTTAATTTGTACGGATTTCGTTTGACATCTACAACTGAAATGTATGTCAAAATCAAACAGTGCAGGCAATGCGTGTATTTATTAAATAAGAGTAGTAGTTAGACTAGACTTTTTAATGATATAACTTTTTACTCTAAGCTTGATCTGCGTGAATGTGTAAGACAAATAATCCATTCATCAACATCCATCCATGCATATCTACTTCTGTACATATATGTTTATTGTGTAGTTTGTGGGTCTCATTGTGATAGAAATAATCATTAATTCTTTAATGAATAATGTGTGCTTTTACTGTGTAAAAAAATATCCCCCCAGCAAAGCAAGATGCTGGTGGTGGACTAGGTTACTTCCAGGATGATACAATTCTCCTCCATGTCAAACGGGATGAGAATTCAATAGCTGTCTGTTTAGCACATACAGTACATTTATCATTTCTATCCAACACGTCTGTTTGTGAGGGACCATGAAGTGTGCCCACCCTCATCACCTGGGGGTTTCCCAGAAGTCAAGGACCCCACGTACACAGGAAGGTGTCACACAGTCATAGGTCTCCCTGGGGAGGGGATTACAGTGTTGTTGAGTACGAGTCGTTCTCTCTCACGTCATATCTTCCCCTGTTGTCCCGGCGGGACAGAGCGGTGTGTGGCATGTACGGAGCGGTGTCCTCCGTTAGGAAACTGTAACGGGTCAATGGTGCAGGGCAGTGAGATGCACAGGGAGAACGGTGGACTACAGTGCTGGCAGGTACACAGCAGACTGGGCCCAGGGGTTGAATTTAAGTGAACACGGGGCCTGGGGGATGCCTACTGATCCTGCTGCCTTACTGTGTCAGACACTTCTTGTGTCAGACTTTCTCCCAGTACCACTGAATCCCCATGCTTCACTATAGCGGCACAGGACACCTTAAGCAGACTGCCATATCGTACTGTGCAGTGGAATAACTGGCATTGGGCTGTATTTGAGGAAGTAGGCACCATTGGGCTGTATTTGTCTGTATTGGTGTGGGGATTTTCTTTTTGCATAGACCCTGAATTTCATATCATATGAAACTAGTTGAAAATTGTAGCAAATATCTAATCCCTCCGCAGTAAGTGTTATCTTATCCTAATCATATCTTTTAGTCTGTACTCGTTTATCTCAGCTTGTCCTTTACCTGGACTTGATGGTTATAAACTTTGTCAACCGATATAACCATTAAGTCCTCGGGGACTCTGTATAGTTGCTGTTCCCCTTCCCCACTGAGTCCGTGTCATTCTAGTCGTAGAACACATTGTGGTTTTGTTTAACCTGCAAAATCCTTAACGTCTCTTTGTGTGTGTGATTAGTCAGCGGCTTGGAAGCTCTTTACTTACCATTCACGCTTGCCTGTATACAAACGAAAGCAAATGTTTTATCCTGTGTCCTTTCTTCCCATGTGTCTTGTCTCTTGTCTACAGCTGAACTGGAGTTTGTTCAGATAATAATTATCCTGGTGGTTATGATGGTGATGGTAGTCGTGATCATCTGCCTTCTCAACCACTATCGGCTATCTGCCCTGGCGTTCCTCAGCAGACACAGCCAGGCCCGCCACCAAGTGCACCGCGACCAGGCTACACAACTGGTATGTTTCAAACAGGGTTTACACAATTACGAAAAAACTAAAGAAAAGGCGAGCAGAACGCCTTTCCAACCACCTTTTCACCCAGACTTCGAAGGATCCCAGCCCTGCTCGTCTCCATCTCTCTTCTTCATTACTTCCAGGATGGCTGTGTGGTGACTCAGCACAGAACCCCTGCGGTGAATGGTTTATTTTGAAACGCAGTTAGGCCTTCTGTTAGCTTGTTCTTGAAGCATCGACCTTAATAGACAATAAAAACAGTAAATACAAAAGGAAACACACCCAGGTTGATAGTCATCATGTCATCGGGAAGGGCATTACTGCTCAGCTATGTTGCCACTATGGAGAAGGTCCCCACCACCCCAGGACCCCCAGAACACGGTCATATCACAGCCAGCGTCGGGTGTATCAACACTGTAGCGAGGCCGTCCATAGCTAAACACAGTGGATGTGCAGTTACTCCTAGCTAGCTCAGTGCAGAATATTGTGCAATGCCACTTAATCATACTACACCCATAGCCCTAAACGTAACCGTGTTTCACATATCAAAACAAACTTGTCATACATAAACCCTTTTTAATGAAAGCATTTTAAATATACCCATACCATAATATAAACATACCCATTTTTACTTTTACTTTTTAGGTTCACAGTCAAAAAATGACTGAATGAAATGATGCTTTTTTTCTGAAGCCACATAAACACTGTAGATGGATGGAGCCATATTTAGATGGAGCCGTATTTTGCTTATTTATTCCGAAATAGCATTAAACTTGAAACGTGATCTCGAAAGTTCACTACAGAATAAACTTACAGGCTATTCCATTTTATTTTCTGCTTTAAATGTCAGAAATAAAAATATGTGGCAGTGGCACCTTTTTATTAAAAAAAATGTGCTGGCTAGTGTCACTCTATATTTTAGCAGTTTGCAAAAAATATATACACTGTATATATCTTAAGAAATAACCCTTACTACTCTAATCATCTTATTGTATTTATTTAAATGAAAAACCAAATGGCAACGGTGCCATACTTCTTGTCCTTGACGTGGTAAAGGTGACGCATCTATACAGGACAGTAGTGAGACTGGCCTGCATAATGATCTGTGGCGATATCCACATCCTTATGTAGCCAAGAGTTTGCCATCGCCCCGATAAGACCAGACAACACATGCAGCTTACGTCATCGTTAACCCACATGCTTCTCGATCTCGAGCTTAACAACTCCCTCCCCCCCCCCCCCCCCCCCCCCCCCCCCCCCCCCCCCCCCCCCCCCCCCCCCCCCCCCCCCCCCCCCCCCCCCACCCCCCCCCCCCCCCCCCCCCCCCCCCCCATATGCTCCTCTCCATTGCAGGTTATGTATGGGCCCCAGGGCCCCCAGGAGCGGCTCGTCTGCAACCCTCCAGCCTACCAGCAGCAGCAGAACCAGCATCTGTGCCGCTTCCAGCCCACCTACCCCTACCTGCAGCAGGAGATCATCAACCTTCCCCCGTCCATCTCCCTGTCAGACGGCGAGGAGTTGCCCCCGTACAAGGGGCCCTGCACACTCAAGCTGCGGGACCCCGAGCAGCAGCTGGAGCTGAGCCGCGCCTCAGTGCGCGCCCCGCCCAACCGAACTGTCTTCGACAGAAACTTCATCGACATTTATGTCGGCCGCGGAACGAGTTTTAACTCCGGAGTCGGCGTGGCCAACGCTAGGATAGAGAGTCCGCCGCCCACCTACAGTGAGGTGATGGGACACTACAGAGGCAGTGCAGCGTTTTACAGCCAGTATAGCAATAACAATGGCTCTTCGCTCGACTGCGGCTCAGACACGGGTAGTTTGTGGCTGGAGCACCAGGCTGGCAGAAGGGATAGTGAAAGCACAGCAGCGACCTCTGGTGGTGAAAGCAGGAGGAAGCGGCACGGGGGAGGAGAAGGGGACGTCAGGAAAGTCCCATGAAGCTCCGGGGGGGCCACATTCTGCAGACACCCCCTTCCCCCCCCCCCCCCCCCCCCCCCCCCGAAAAGGGTTATCTCGTCATTCATTTTTTTATTGAGCTGTAGTTAGATTTTTTTTGTATTCTTGTCAATGTAACGTTGCGGACAATTCACTGCGCATCCACTCTCGTCCACACATACAAACAAAAAAAATTCACGGTTCATGATTTGTCGTGGTTATATATTGAATTGAACAGATATACAACCCAAATTTAGCTGTGCCAGAATTTTACACCATAATGGGTATGGAAAAGAAGCCAATTTGAACTTGCACTAACTCATTGTTTAAACGCAGAGAGTAGTTCTTTGTTTTTGTACCTCTTTGTCTTTGAGTTGGGCTTCCATGTTTTTTTTTTATAGTCCATGCAGGACAGTAAAATATTATATTAAGTTGAGACAAAGCTCAAAAATAGGTGAGAGGGAGAGATCACCTCAGTTGGAGGAGTTCAGGTATCTCCGAATTGTACTCACAAACAAGGCCAAAAAGTCATCCTCAAATTGGTCACCTGTTAGGTGCAGCATCTGCAGTAATGCGGGCATCGCGTCGTCAGGTCATGGCGGCGCAGAAGAGACAAGCAGAAGACCCGGCTACGTTGCTAGGAGAAGCGCTTTACTTGCAGGCGAATCTATCCCAGTCTATCTCTGGGATCTGGAAGGGGCCACTGAAGTAGAGCCGCTACTTCAGTGGCGTATCGGCCGTGGCCAACTGGCGAGGAAATCCCGGGATATTCCAGGATGCAATGGAGGGATTGTTGGGGCTGGAGAAAGTCTCAAAAGACAGCTCCACCTACCCTGTGGTAACCACAACCCAAGATACACAGGCGTAAAGGATGGATAGATGATGGAACGCTCAAAACTCTCCTGAAGGCACACAGAGGCTACGGAAAGTCATAAAGTTGTTATTTTGTTTCCTAAGACTTAAACGTCTTGTTCACCTGCCCCTTTGCCATGTTCCCAATGCCATCCAGTAGCACTTTATGTGTCTGTCGGGTCACTGTCATAGTGGCATAAGAGCAGGCGACTTCATCGAGTTTTGTTTAAATAGGGAAGTCTTACTTTGTAGTTCTCATTACTCCCTTTAGTTTTATTCCAAAATACTGAATTTAAAAGGAAAACTCTTACAGCAGTGTTTACTCGTATCCAGGGGGTGAATATAATGACTTAACAGTAAACTACACTTAAAGCATGATCCCACGTTAATATAGAGCAAAGGCAAATGATAATTATACAAAAATGCATCTAGGACCCGGTGATTGTTGTGAAGCCATACTTGCCATGGTAAAACCATAAAATGCCTATTGCAAGTTCACTTTATTATTTATTCTTATTTATTTGATGTTACACATTGGGGGTGGATGGTTTTTTGAAGGTTTCCATGAATGGCGAAGACATTTACTTAGCCTGAGCGACGACTACCAACTCTCATCCATTTCAAGTCGTGATCTTAATCTCCCCCAGTTTGCGTTAATTGGTACTCTGACTTAATTTCACACTCAATGTTGGCTGTTCATTCCACTCGGCCTTGGACTGAAATACCCATTTTCCCGTTTCTTGCAGCTCACTCCGAGGCACACAACTTACGCTTGACTATTCAGTACTGCTGCTACAACTCTTTTTGCTGCTACTGCTGTTTGCTGTCAATGTTGTCACATCAGCGCTTTAACACTTTTAAGTTATCCAACTGAAAGAACTTTTTCGTTCTTTCTACAGATTTGACTTTTGTTGACCTCCCCTGGGTTTGCATGTTAGTCCAAGCATACGTGAACTCATTCGGAGCCTGACTGCGACATTGAAGCAGCCACAGGATGCCACTTGCACTCAGACAGTCCAATCCTTAGCGTGCCTCACTTCCAATGGTGCTTGTTTTTCCAGTGGTCTGTTTATTTGTACGATGCTGTATATAACTTTAATATATTAATATATTATGCACAGATCCTACCCAATGGGTAGAAAAGCCCACATGAGAAGCATTGTTAATACTGTAACATAACATAAAAGATTATATATAAAAAAAATTAAAAAAAATTGTGAGCCCAGCAGTGTTTTTACGAATGCCTACAAAATGTCGCTTTGTCTTTTTAGAAAGGAAAAAAAATAAAGATGCTTACACATTAACCTGCTGCTGAACTTTTTCTATATGGGTAGTTTCTCTGCTCTCATGCCTAATATCCAATCAAAACCCTTCCAGTTCGCATCGTCCCCGCCCCTTTTCAGTCTTAAGGTCACCGTTGAACAAAACTTGACTTTTCCCTCCCTGTGAGCTAATGTCCACAGCCTTATAGTTCACTCATTGAAGAACGTATGCAACATTAAAGTGTATTTTACATCGAAATCTAATAAAGGAATCTTTCTGTACTGCTGGATTGAGTTGTGAAGGCATATTGCCGAAAGGAGTGGGCTTGACTTTGAACTAATAATATGCTACGGGTTCCCCGTCATATAAAGCCGGCTATGGGATTACACACATACACACACACATACACACATACATACATACATACATACATACACGCCGCATTGACTGCTTATAACACACGCCTGGACCATGGATGTATTAGCATGTTGTCACTTGCAGTTGCTTGTGAACCAATCCAATCACATGTAACATTTGCGCTGAAGGCCAAAGGTTTTGTAGCTTTAGTCATCTTTTACGTGAACTGATTTATATGTATGGAGTTCAATTTCACTCTAAAGTATTGTAAGTGTAGTCAGAATTTTTGTAGGACTGAAAAAACATAGTTGTAGTTGTACTTAAGATTCGTGAACTTGTAGGTTGGTATTTGTAGTTGCAGAAAATATTTGCAAATCTAACATGATTCTCACGTGCAAATTAATTTAAGAATAAATAGGCCCTACACAAACTACAAACTTGAACTATACACTTTCTACAAATACAATATTTGTCAATGTGTAATTTTTATTTGATACATACAACTTAATTTTGATAAACGTGCGCACAGAACTCATTGTGTATTTGCAGATTCATCTGCAAAATACACTGAAGAATCTGCACTCGGTTCTAGCTGTAGTCGGCCAGTTCACCAACCTGAACACTAGGTGGAGATGTACCTCTGTAGTATTACTTTTATATACAAAACTAGCAGCTTTCGTTATTGCTAAATTGAGCAAGAGTGATGTCTGTTACCGAACCATCTTGACTCGACTCCGTGTGTTTGCAAATTAACAATGTTTACCTTTCCTCCATGTCGGGGTAAGATTTTGCGTCTGCGCCGAGCTGAGCTGCGCCCCAGAGAGCATCGGCAACTGCAGGCGTTTTTCACACTACATCCCTAACGCTGCGGACAGGCAGCGATAAGGTTGAAGAGCTTCGTTCGGCCCAGGACCCACCACGTATTAGTACATTCTCAGGATTACCATGTCAAAAGAGTGAGATCATTAAGATTTCTCAGTGTATATTGTTCACCAATGCAGTGTTGCTCTTTTCAGTCTTCTTTGTGGCCATCCCGCGACCCATGTGGTCCCCTGCTGCGACCCACTGCTAGGTCCCCTGCTGGGTCCCCTGCTGCGACCCACTGCTGGGTCCCACTGCGTTAGACAATCAAGCCTTCTCCACTTTCGTAGCAGCTCGTAGTACTTTTAGTATCAAAAATAATTATAGAAACCATCAAAAAACCATAGCCAATGCATTAATGATAGGCTTAATGTGAAAATGTCTTAATCAGGCAGAAACTAAAAAATACATTAAACAAAAATATTCATGTAATAAATTATATAATAGTATGGCCAAAATAAATTAAAGTCAGTCAATAAAGTAACTTTTTATGATAATTATGTTATGATAAAATGTTTGTTTATGATAAAAAAAAAGTACAATAGGCCAACAATTTGTGTGAAAAGTGAACCTGCCCCTAAAGTCGGAAGGGAATTTAAACAGCACAAAACTTGATTGGAATTATTGGGTGAATGGAAATTGAGGTTTATGTGGTTGAATGTAGTTAAAGTAAAGTCATCATTAAATCAATAACAAGCACTTCTGGATTACTCTATTTTTCTCCAGTGAGGTCCAAGTGAGGGTGTAGTGTCACGGTTTCAGATGTAATACATTAGTGTGTCCAGTGTCCTCATTAGTTTTGTTTACCGATTCTTCTTACGAGTGCTCGACGCGTAACTTGTGCCAAATTAATTTGTAGGGATTCGACACTCACAGGAGCGGATTCGTAGAGTTGTAATCAATGAGTTGTGTGAGCACTTTCATCAAAATTAATTTGAAATGTATTCAAATAAAAATTACATGATCAAATATTGTCATATTTGTTGATAGTGTATAGTGCAAGTTTGTGGTTGTTTGTGTATTTATTCTTAAATGTACATGTGAGAATCACATCACAGATTTGCAAACCAATTCACAGATCTACACATCTTTTCTGCAACTACAAATACCACTACAAATACGTTTATTCAGTAACAAAAGGGACTACAAATTTGGACTACACTTCCAATACTGTGAAATTAAACTCCACATGGAACTAAAACCAGACTGAATGAAGCCAAGTTTGAGTAAACCCTGTTAAATTGAAAGACACCACAAGACATAAAGTAAATAAAAATGTTTAATTATACTAACTACAGAGTAAGAAAAAGACTATTACATAATAAAAATCAAAACCAACGCTCACATTTGCAAACAAAGACATGACAAACAGAGAGAGGAAGTGGAAAGGGATCCATCATAAACATCACATCGAGGCAACCTGTAAGAAAGAAACGAAGTTGAATTACTACGAGCATCATTGAAGATAAGGCCGTGAACAGGGCAAACACGTCAGCAAGGAAACGGAAAAATTAACCGTCCAAATTTTCCTTAACGTTTAAATGATTAGCCTACTTAAATGTTTTTCTTTTTACCTCATTGGATAACACAAATGTACAAACTACAGAAAACGCATGCATCAGGATGTGGTGTTAAATTTGTCCTCGAGAATGTTGCCCTTTGCCCTTGCATTTTGGTATCCTATTTAGCAAAGTCCAAATCTTGGATAAAATCTTACAAGGGTTTAGATGTTATATTAAGGTGCCTTTTCAGAAATAAAATTCAACTGCTGCAATTCACCGTTTGGGGTGATCAAACACATGTTAAAATGGTTGAAGGGTCTTACCCGAGCACGGGGATGTCCTCTTAATCCTGCGTTTCCATGCTCTCGTCCTCGCCACCCCCCTCTTCCTCCAGCCCCTCATCGTCCTCCTCCTCCTTCCTCTCTGGCGGCTTCTCGTAAGCCTTCTCCGAGGGCGTGACGATCACCCCGTCCCACGTGGACATTTCCAACGCCAAGTCTAAAGAAAGTTTTAAATCAAATCCATAGAAAATCTATTGGTACGAAACGGAGGATGCTTTTCTTACCGTCAGAACTATACAACAGGATTTTAAGACTTTTTGGGTACCGTTGACCTCGTTCTTTCATCGTGCGATAGGATTTGTGTGTTCAAGGTAACATTCGTGCAGTCCTTCAGTTTATAATGCTCTCACGAGCAGAGAATACTTTAATAATGTGTGTGCGGATGTTTTAGTTGTACGTTTCTGCTCGCCTAACTATTGCGTTCATCGCCTTTCCTGTTATTACAATATTAGCCATCGTAAATGTGTTACTTGATTAATTTCCTTGTAAATGTTGCATGTAAAGTGGTGAACTATCACTTTCATTACAAACTGCAGCAGTACTGGAATAACCTGTTTCACAAAGGTGTTCAGCCACTACTGGATTGCATGGCGGTGGCTGACAATTTAAAATGAAGGAAAAAAAAAACTGGCGCTTACAGCTTGCGTCTCCTTCCAGGCCCAATATCTTCCGGTAGCCTCCGTGAGAAAGCACCCTCACCAATGTCTGGGCTGTGAAACACACCATGTCCTGGAAAATAAAAAAGAAACATGAATTTACTCCATTTTAAAGGACAATCAGGCCACAAGGACTTTAGCATTAACTGGAAGCAAATGTTTTGCAATGACTTGGGGCTGGTGCTGTCCCTGTGGTTTAATCAAGTGTATTGAACGGGCCAACCCAGCCCTCACATTCTTTCAAACAAATAAAAAGTTCAATTTACTAAATGAAAACATAATGTACCATTATGAACGGAATTTGAGTCGCATGAAACTAAATAAAAAGCCAACTTGCACTAGACTAACCACTGCAATGACTAGCTGCGCTTCTCGCTATCATGTAGGAGAGCTAACCCTCCGTTTGATGGTTGCAGATTTGTTGGAAACAGGGTGCAACGTTCGCAATTAGAAAAACAAGACAAATATAACCTGCTGTTCCAGTGTCATGACCGTATGCACCCGGAAATTGCCACTCTCGCAAGGATCTGTGATTCCCACAGATCCCGGAAGGAAGAGACCGGCTGCGAGCATCTGGAGGCAACGCCTGGGGAGACGGGGAGGAAAAGAATGTAATGCATGAATAAAAGTTTTCATAGTTTCCCACAAAACCCGAACTTCACAGACAGTGAGTTTGTAAAATCAGGAGAGATCCTGGACCTAAAACCAAAGCAAGATTTACAAAGTAACAGCTAGAAAGTTAGGCAAACTACTGCCTTGCTAACCAACTTAAACAATGACAAAACGTTTGTTTGAATCATTTTACCAATGATCTCATCCTTAATACCCGTTTGGAATCTAATTCAAGATGGCTGCCTTGTGAATAAGGTGAATGACTTAAGTGAATAAGTGTGAATAAGAGAAATGGAGAGGTGAATAGAGGGTATAACAAACCTGTAAGCAACATTAAGAGACAAGGGCTGTCTGGAGGGGTTGTTCATCACAGCTGAATGCCCCTGGGAAGGAATAAAGGAGGTCCATCATTCATCAGTCACCTCAAGTAGTTGTGGATTTCAGTACACATTTTCGTTCAAATACATTTTAACAAAAGCATTCCAGTTTTGTCCTGTTTTATACGAGCCGGTGTTGTATTTTAATGGTGATTATGGCAGTTGTGTCTGACCAACAAAGATTTTTAACAAATGACCAATCAATGACCACATCTAGACATATGTCCACCCATATACCACAGTTGGTAGACTTGGTGGCTGGTCAAACAGAGCTAGAATCAGCACAAGTTCGCTTTAGCTGGCAGTGGACAACGTCAAAGTGGGAACAAGGCAGTGAAAATAACGCCACTATATTCTATTATCAGGGACTACGGGCGGAAAATAGCAATTTGGTCAAATCTGGTACATTACACCGCTCCTTGTTTTATATAAGGTTAATTTATACATTGTCCCTGTTCAAATTAAGAAATTCTAATTACATTATTTCTTTGGCTTTCTTTTTCTTAGTTGGATTTGCAAGATAAACATACAACCGAAAAGAAAGATAGAAGGACTTAAAAAGTGGGCTAAGATACGCATTTTAGAGCTCAGGTGCAAAAGGGTCCAAACTTACCAGTAGGTCCAGGATCCAAGGCGTCAGGGGTTCAAACCCAGGGAAGCGCAACCTGAGGTCCTTAAGGAGGCGAATGAGCACCTTCACCCTAAATGAAAAGGTTGCAGCAGCATACAAATTAGAAATACATTGCAAAGAGCAACCAGTCTGGAGCAGAAAAAACAACACAACTGTTAAGACTAGTTGACTCACGTCGACTGCGAGGCGTTCTCCTCGAACCAGCGGGCGTGACGTATGGCGGCAAGGGCACTCTGCAGCACCTTGATGTCCACTGCAGGGAGACATTATGACATGTGTTCATTCTTTAATTAAAGTCCAAATAAGATAAAGGGTGGATGATCAAGAGGGGAAACCCTCCGATAATCCGGTTTCCCACGAAAACCCGGTTTTCGTAAGCCAAAGCCAGGTTTTGGAAACCCGAATTTGCCCGCAGGAGAAACCAGATTAGGGAACATCCGATGTGTGTGTGTGCGTGTGTGTGTTCTTACAGTGCAGCTCAGGGTCCAGCTTCCTCAGGTTCGGTGGGACAGTGGTGATCAGGATCTTTACAGTTGCGTCTGCCGAGCTGATCTCAAAGCCCGTCTCGTTGGTGAGCATGGACAGCACTGAAGGAGTGCCATGAAGAGGACAAGAAGGGTGGTGTTGAGGTGTGTTTCACGTTACGATCCAACGTTGAACCGCAGATTCAATAACCCCATAGATTTACAATATGACGTTATAGATTTACAATCAACTCCCCTGAATCGAGATATCTGAAACCACAGGAGTGATGCAGAGATGCAAGACAACGCGGTGTTGAAGAACGTGTGTGTTCAATTAACGTTTGTTCACAAGTCTGTTCCTAGCTAGAGCCAAGAGCGCTTACCTTCAGCGGGGTCTTGTGCATGAAGGGTCTCCACTACTTTGTTACCAAGAGCTGCAACTGCCTCCACTGCAAGAGAAAAGTCAAGTCTGTCTGAGTTTACCCAAGCATGAAAACGTCCATGAATATGCACAGTGAAGCAAAAAAATTTGCAATCATCTGGAGACCGGACTCACATGTAGGAAGGATCTTCAGAATGACCACCAGGTCAGCAACATTGTGTCCAGTTGTCATGGTGCCCTTCTTGTAAGATCCTACTTGGCGCACCTCTTCAATTTGCTAGGAAATAAAAATAAGAAAAATGTCAGTGTGGCATTTTTTAGTGTGCCTTTACAGCAATACATTGACTTGGACATCTAGCCAAATCAGATCTAGTGCGTTTCAACCATTTCTAACCTGAATGCCTTTGAACCCAGCATTTTAGCCCATTTAAGTTAATAACATATAAAGCAAGGAGGCACTCGCATAGCAGAGCACGGTGCGTGGCCTGCGCACACACTAACCAAGGAACTACTTGATATTGCCATTACATTTGGTTTAGTTTATTGTGAGAACAATCCTAACCCACCATATTTCCTGGAATCTAGGAACCATCCTTGCATACAAGTCTTGCCTGCATTTCCTACGAGAGCATACCAAGTACTACCAAACCTAATCTGTCTGATTTGACTGACGGCTGGAGGATCAATGACATTTAACTCACCACTTCAAAGTTTCCAGGGGCGACGATGAGGTTGTCAATGACATTGTTGATCTTTGTAACCAAAGACAAGATGGAGGACTGCATGGAAGAGGTGAAACGATGAGTAAAGCCTGCCATGTGCATCAACATGACTGTAATTGTCAACAGGGGAAAGACGTGAGGCTACCTGCTCAGCAGGTGTAGGGCTGAGATCCTGGTTCCGTTTAAGCAGGCACTCACTGAACGCTGTCTCATCAGCTGCTGGCTTCACTCTGGGAAATGCCATTTCACACTGGAACGATAGTGAACAGCGATGAACCAAATTAGAAATGATTAAGGGTCCCGCTAAGCTGCATTGGTTTTCATAGTCTTCAATGATCCGAGATTCAATATGAATATACAAAAGAAAATGAAGCAACTATTGGACAAACTAATAAGAAAAAAAAAAATTTTGTCTGATAAAAGCAAATGGAAGCCTATGAATGTAAACCATGTTTGAAAACATTGGCACATTTAATCATTGCCAGATCTTTTCTTTTACTTACCACATAGAAATCAAACGGTATGTGCGGAACAAAAGGGCGGTACCTGAAACAGAAGAAAAAAGTAAGACCATCCATTCAGCCAAATATGTTGAAGACAAACTTGCCGGTAGAATAATTCCCAGTCACAACTGTTACCCTTGCACAAGTCCTCCGCGGGATCCAAACCTGCCTCCCCGGCCCCTTCCACGGTCTCCTCTGCAGAAAAGCACAATAATGCATACGTGACCGCATGACACATGGGTTCTGCACCGCTGTTACTGCAGGATGGTTGCCGTAACAACGGCGGAAGAGAGTTGGAGAGCAGTATTACAAAGTACAACTGTTGTGTTAAGATGTAGTATATAGATTAAAACAAAAGCAGTCACACATTCTGCAATATAGACAAATGCTTTTAACAGACACCATGATCAGTGAATAACCTATTATTTTCCATAAATTCAATGTGTCATTCACAGTTAGATTTAACAAATTTTGTATGATTTTGAAGGACTACCAGTATATAGATATAGATCAAGCCATTGCCAACATGTCGGATAGCCTAAGTCAGGCCGGGGGAATAATGCACCAATTCATTCATTCATTGGCACACTGCTTGGCTAGACACAGAAATGTACACAATTCATATGTAATGTAGGTCAATTACATTGAATTGAAAATTCAGACAATTAATCCAAATGTCTAGTCGTTGACTAATGCAATCAGGCGTCGGTGTTATGGTTTAACTGAGGATGCAAACGACTGCTAGCTACACAAGCTAACAAGCTAGACGATGCACTTATATAATCTAGTCTCTAATAGCATGCATTAGGCGAGATTCCTTTAAAAAAAAAATGCGTTTTCCAATTAACAATGTCTACATGCGCTATACTTGCCTCATTGTGTACGACGTTTTGATAGTTTATAGAAATAACTACAGGTAAATGGTCTTAAAAGCAGTCCTGCAAAGAGGTAAACCGGAAGAAACCCCCTGATGTTCTGAGTTCTACTTCCTGGTTGGGTTCTTCTTCTACGGATTTTGTAATGACGGCGAACATTACCGCCCCCATCTGAACAGGAGTACGAATCATCATAATGATGCCGGGTTCTTCTGCAACGCCCTGAACTCCTTTCCTTTTATTTCTTCATTCACCTGCTTCTGTTTTACTGAGATCAGTTTTAATAATAGGCATAAAGGCATAGTACTAGGCCGCTGTTTGGACTGCTCCTGTGCAGTTCCCCGTGACATCGCCATGACACAGATACTTGATTTTAATCTTGTCTGTGTTTCATCAACCATAATAGTCCTTTTCACCAGTAATATGTTTTCATCCACTTTGCTTTATTCCACCTGCACGAATGAGTGTTTTATATGAGTGGCGCCTGTGTTTATCCCAGGCCCGGCTGCAGACCGGTTCTGATGGGCGGCTTTTGGCTCTCTGAGGACGGGCCCAAATTCCTATATCTTTCCAACTTAAAAAAACGACGTTCAAACTTCCTAAGTTGCTATTGAGACCTTTTAATACACCATCACAGTGTAGCGCTATGCTGCTATAAATTTCACTTTCAGTTTTGAAACCCAACAACGGGACAAAGGGTTGAGTAAGTGTATTCATTGTTTCATGATCTTCTTTTAACTCGAGATGAGATAATACACAACATTAATCAAGTCCCATGGCATTGATGTTAACTAAATACAGCCCACTTTTTTTTACCAAGCAAAGTAAATAATCATGAAATAGATGACACTTTAATAATTACTGTGACTCCAAACCAATCTAGAGTAGGTGTCATTAGTTTCAAGGACCAACCTCTTGGCCAAGCCCATGGTCAAAACAAGTGGCTAAAATCTTGGGAGGAAACACTGTGCAACATTTGATTGTCACGTATCAATCGCTGCTCCGTTCCCTGGCCTAGACCGGATTTTCCTTTAACTGGCAATATTTTACTGACTTGTTCCAAGATGGGGCAACTATGGAGATGGGTGTCGGGGCTCACGCTATACCTTACGTTTTCTTCAATTTCAGGTGAGTTTTTTTTCTCCAATATAATTGATAAAGTATAAATGTACAGAGCCGTTGTTAAATGAGCTTCCATTTCAAGGAATCCAAAACATTGACTTTATATACAGTATGTTCATACATTTGTGAATGCTTTCTTCTTTTCATATGAAGAGTCTTAAGACTATCACCTCAAACAATAGACCTTTTTCACAGAGGCGTCATCGTAGGACAAACGTATGTGTCGCTCATAACACTAATTCTGGGTCTGCTCCTTGTATAGTGTTATGAACAACACCTGGGTTTGCCCTACGATAACACCTCTGTGAAAAGGCTGTATTAGCTCTGGTTAAATCTGCTCCAATAGAATGTATTGTGTTGAAAAACCCCATAAAAACCTAACTCACGTGGGAATGTTCCCTTATTCTATAATATGATAATATCTCAAACTCAACCCCCACAGGTTGTTCTGGAAATGTGGTCCGCCGTTCCACGCCTGACGACAGTGGATTCTGTTTGGCATTCAAGATCACCAATAGGGTCTTCAATGACTCCCTGCTGGATCATGACTCACAGTACTACCAGACGTTAAATGCAGAAGTCAACACCCTGGTAAAGCCACCACCAGAACCAGAATGGATTGAACTAATATACATATTTTACATGATTTTGATGTTTCGTCTCATTCACAATAACTGGTTGTGATTATAAGTAATTATAACAAATCACGAGGTAGTTTCATCTTATATAATCAACTATTGGTGTGTCTTACAGCTTAACGGTGTTTTCAACTGTACAACTTGCGCAACACATGAATTCTACGGAGGTGTTATGTATACGACCTTCAGGTATTGTGACCTTAAATTCATTTTTTTGTCTGGCACCCCCAGGTTTGCTAGATTTGTGTTTTCCTTTGCTTTTATATTGTTATTTAATATTTATAGACAAAAAAACATATACAGGCATTTATATTTCATTATCAGCAAATGTTTGATGTTTGTTTTTAGTTTTTTACTATTTGTATTACTTCACAGCTCTGGATCGGTGATATGTCACTCAACTATCGTCTTTGGAACAAAAGACATCGACCCAGGAATTGTCTTTTATTTGTTTAATAAATCAGCCCCACTCCAACAGACCCTCACTCTTGACATGCAATTCACACAAGGTACGACCTTTATTTTTACACATTAGTTGGTCTACATCCATACCTTCTGCAGTTGTATACGGTGTTCAGTGTTTAATTCGGGTTTCTCTCGTTTGTATTTGTTCTCAAGACTCGTACCCGAACGCAACATCTCTAACTACTACAACCCCAAGCCCTACTACAACCCCAGACCCTACTACAACCCCAGACCCTACTACAACCCCAGACCCTACTACAACCCCAAGCCCTACACCAACCTCAGACCCTACTACAACCCCAAGCCCTACTACAACCCCAATCCCTACACCAACCTCAGACCCTACTACAACCCCAACCCAAAGTCCTACTGCAACCCCAGACCCCACAGCAACCCCAGACCCTAAATCAACCCCAGACCCTACAGCAACCCCAACCCCAGACCCCAGTTCAGCCAGTGGTGGAGGAACATCTGGTCCGGCCAGTGGTGGAGGAAGCGGTGACGGTGGGGTGCCCGGATGGGGCATTGCCCTCCTAGTGTTAGCTTCAGTCATCCTGCAATAGTGTGTGTTCAACCTATAGAGGGAGTTAAACAAATATCATCCCTCATCCTACCATCTCTTCCATTCACCTGGTTGGGTTAAAGTGATCAGAATTATACCATATGTCCTTAATGATTTACTACTTTTCATTGAATCTTTTTTTGGCAGAAAAATACAAATCATAGTAAAAAAAGAATAGTTATTTGTAAACATGCGTCACTTAAACTAAATAACAGAATCGTTATTTATTTTTCTTCTTTTATTTGTATTTATTTTTTTCAACAACTCTGTTTTTAACATTTCAGTGTTAATAAAATAATCTTCCTTCTACTTTCATGTTCCTCGTTTTAGTCCTCCTACCATAGGCCTACTTACATTTCCTCTCAGATTTTGCAACATTCTCTTTGGCCCAACATAATCGATTGTATTTCCTGTGAAGATAGTTCAGCAATGTTCTTGTTGTACTTTTAAGTAATTTAAAAATATAGGCTTTGTTAATAGGCGTTGTTGTTTGATATTACCAGAGGCACTGTTAATACCATGAAGTTGAATAAGGTTTGACTCATTGGTCATAAAATCCCCCCATTGTTGAATCCAACATAGTATTTGCTCGCTTTTTATTGTGTACAAACCAAAGGATTTTCTTGGTATGTGTACACATCCAGGGCTAATCAGCAGATTATATTTATGATTCACATGCTCTGAATATTTACTTCAGAATTTTGTCCCAAATTAAATCTTAACAAAAAAGAATACTGGATTGCCACATTGAGTTATAGCTTTCAAGACACATATAACGATGTGTCCTAAATAAGCAATAATGCACACAGAAAGTACAGTGTAACTTGCAGTGGATTTCAAATGAACACGGATGCACTTGTCGAGGGATTGTACAATTACAAAACACAGTCAAAGCAGGTTTTAAACAAACATTTGACTTATTCTCCGTTAAGTTGGTCCCTCTCTGGGCCACCAAGTGGCTCACCGGTCGGCGTTTCATCGGACAAACGCATATGTCCTTTGTAGCAGCCGCACCAAACTGCAGCAAACTTCAAGCAGTAGCCGTACTTTTGTATTCGAGTTGGGATCGTCATCTCATCTCTTCGACTGTAAACTATTGATTATAATTCCACCATTAAATATGTATGTAGGTTAATTAGTCTCTTCAGATTTCTCTTGGCCCTGACTAAATCTGAAATGTATATACTTTATTAATCATCTCATGCTTTTAGAATGCTTAGCTTTTATTCCAAATCAAAATGTCTATCCAATGCCGGGCTTTCTTCAGCTGCCAAGAACACGTTCTGGAATTGGCTGTCATCTTCTGTGTCCTGCTGTATCTCTTTCCTAATGTCACACTGTGCATTTGCATCTTGTGTTTACATTTGACAGCTACATATTGATGAAACTGGCACACATTCTTCCATGATTGTTGACTTTTAGGTATTTTAGGTATCTGAAATCTGTAATGTTGACAGTCAACAGGAAGACATTGTTGAACACACAGTTTACTAACTATGAATTCCTACCTAAGTCTTGTGGCAGTTCCTTTAAATCGTCATGAGTAAAAGTAATCAATTAAAGGATGCATGTAAAGCCTTAGCTTTCATGGTTGTCCTAGCAGTGGATAAACAGTATTCTGTTCTACCTTGTTGTAGAGGTAAAAGTACAGTATGTCTAACAAGGAGTCAAGAACAGGCCTTATTCACCTAGTGGCCATATTGGTTAGTTGGGTGGGTAAAAATGCCCCTCACAATGCCTCCATGGCCCTGCTGAAGACCATCAGTTGAAATACAGTATAACTTGCGCACACGTTTTATCTGGACAAACTTTTGTTACTTTTGTCAACACAGTCAGGGAAGGAGCATGGCTCCTTTTTTTCATATTGACATGACTTGAAATTGTTTCACATTGTAGTCTCTGTACAACTTGTTGTAATTAGATTAGGTCAATATGGTATATGTATGGTAATGTATCTACAAG
>OOFB01006426.1:7108-17717 GCA_900323305.1 Trachyrincus murrayi
GTTTGACTGATGCCTCGGCCAGCATTTGATGCTGGTATATTATTGTGGATAATGGTTTACACTAGTTGAGTTCGTACACATTGCTTCAGACTTGAGCAAACACGATGCAGAGAATGTGTTTGTCACTTGTGTGATTAACAGAGTATAATGTATTGCTCAATAATGGCGTTGAAAACGTCGATGTTCCGACTGGCAACAAAGGGAAACGTTCTTCAGTGTGGGACTGAGTGAAATGTAACATATTTGACGTTTCCCATTAAACATGGCACTGTCATGCATGCGGTATAAGATGCTTTGGAACCTTAAATGTTTATCTTCGTATGTAGGCTCCACACTTTAATACACTGACTACCCTGTGTAATAGCAACCTTTATTTGCAGAAGACAGACTATTAAATACAGCAAGTAAAACATTAAAACTGAATGAATTGTGTTTTCCATATAACCCAGTTTATGGTAAGACATTTGATTTTCTAGTTGATTGTGACTCGTGTTGGTTTTATATATTATAATGGACGGGGGTCAAATTACTAGGTAGGCCTTATGATGTTGCCTAAAGCCTATTGTAAAATGTAAAAGACTGTCATTACATCCTATGTGCTTTCTTAAATTACGCCGTTTGCATGCGACGTTTTCAGAACGTGGTAGAAAATAAACATCTGGGGTATCTATATTCAAGCGACTATAATGTGGCCTTACTGCTTTTTTTAGATCAATGAACTGATTAAACACAACACCCATTCAAATTTAGAAATGTACATTGAGTACAAATCTGTCTCTGGGTGGCTCCAATTAATCTGACTATTAGGCCTATTTGTCCACGTTCATAGGCCTAGTAGGTATTAACCATCTCACTGTTCTGCTTTTTGTTGAACAATCTTATTATACATCCACGATTGCCCGTCGTGTTAAAATGATTAAATGTAATGTCTCCATTATTTTGATGAGACCTTATCAGACATATATTCAATATAGCAAATGTACAATGCGGCTTTCTTCTTGATCGTTAGACCACTGCAACAAATGACGTTGGCATTTACCACCTCAGCCAATCCAAACCAGTCTCCTAAATCCCGTGACATGACAAGAATCCAATTGCACGTCAATACATCACATGCTTTATATATTACATTCTGGCGTTATTTTATTCCATTGTGTTATAGGGCATTGATACCTTCTGCTCGGTAATCCGGATTATTAATTTAAAAATGCATTTTATACCGGTAAAATGCGAACACATCGAAATGATGACTTTTTTTCTTAGGCTACTAAAGTTAAGAGTTGACGTTTCCTTTTCACAACGTGAATTTTGTCATTATTAATAACTGCGAATCGAAAGCTTTCGGAAAGAGGGGAGTAAAATAGGAGGGACCCGTAATGAACAGATAAAACCTAATAGCGCTGGTCATTTCCACTGCCCAATCCCTTACCAGATCCTACAAGAGCGTCACCTCCTATTCCATTCATTTTACTTGGGTGGGCCTGACCCCTACCTCTGATGTCCCTGGAACTGGGCCCCAGAGACCCCGTGTAGCTAACGTTTGCCACTACTGATTCTTCCATGTGGATAAATATAACCTAAAATCAACCAAAAAACATAATCCCACTAGAGAGATAAAATTAGTTCCAGCGTATTTGCATTTAATAACGACATTCCCAAAATGTGAAATCACAAATCCATATTACATTTACTTCCGAATGCATCCACACTGTACTGCTCTCCTTCTCCAAATGGCACAAACACACGTACTACGAAAGAAACGAGTCAAAGCTCGACTTCATATGGTGCACGCCCCTCTGTGCGTAGACAACGAAAACAATTCAGTTGCCTAGCCGACCAATCACTTTCATTCATTTTTATTTTACTTTTCAACGGACACACCTCTGACCAATAGGATGCGAGGGGCAGGACATCAGCGCAATACCCACCCACCAAAGGAGCCCCTGCATGGTCACCGGGAAACCCCGTGGCTTGGTTGTGTGTCAGTTTCGCTTGGACCCACGGTCGATGCCGGTGAGGAGGGGGATGGGCGCCTACGCGAATGTAAGGACCCGAAAAAGAGTCAGAGCCCTGAATTACATAGAGCAGCATATACCCTGTGTAAATATCGACTGTATATATACAAAACACTAACATACATGGATTAAGTCAACTGGGACCTGTAATAGACACTCAATGGAATAACTGTACCTGATCGGGACAGGGAATTTAACTTTATGGCTGTACGTGGAAGACATTGAGAAGTTTGTTTCCTACCCCTGGAGAGGGAGCTACTTTTAAAGGCAAGGGATATAGGAGACGCCGAGGTCGAGACACAGGCCTAGTGGTCTGGGTGGATTTGATGTTGGAATACTCGAAGGCTCCTCTTGCTGTTCATTCGATTAAAATATTTGTACTGGTTGGAATGTCTCTTTAGGTGAGTGATTTACACATTTGCTACGATATGTTAATGCAACTTAACCATATATCTGTAACCTTTAACAGAATCGCAAAATACTAACCATGTTTTAAAGTGAACAGGCTAAATACTTGGCTAGCTAGGTTACTTCATGTACACGTACGTTCTTTAGCCAACAACTTCGTTTCGTCCTTACTATCTTTGCTCGTTTGCTTGGCTGAATAATAATGTTCCAATGTAGAAAGGCTAGACAAGGCTGCAATTTGGTGTCTTTGAATGCAATGAGCATTCAATGAATACATGGATTTTTGATAAGGTCCTCGTGTTGTGTTTTCCAGAGTCCTTGTTGCTCAAGCCAGAAACTACCTCAATACTCTTAAATGTATTGTTTCTATGTCGTGCACCTATTTTTCCTAAGCTTATTACGCTATTCTGCAACAGTTTTTCTGGAGTTTCATTGAAGTAGTTCATCAATTGTAGGTTTTATTATTGTTTTGTCATTATTTCTCACGATTTTCACACTAGGAATGACCCTGTCTAACGTCATTCCAACCTAATATATTTTAAGTGATTGTCTTGGTACAATTCGTGTACAGTTGATTCTTTTTTGTTTTGGAGGTTTGTTAAACTATAGAATGCCCAAAGTATACAGTTTGACTATGTAACATGGGTTGCATGATATGAGGATCGCATCACAAGTTAGTTATTGTTTGACATTAAAATTGAGCAGAGTCGACATGAACTTCTGTGATTAAGCTAGTAGCATACAGCCCGGGTAACATTTCAACCCGCTGTATCAAAAATACAGGGTTTTGCCTAATTTGGTTCAATATTGTGTTAGTAAAGAACCCAGCATTATGAAGCTACATAGATGAATAGTACATCCAGTCCATCTTAAACCAACATGTTAGCAGAGATGGGTAACTATCCTATGCTAGCCAGTTAGCTAACTTTTTGGATGTTTTCCAGGTAATTGGTACAGATTGAAGGCAGTGTATATCTACAAAGGATTGTACGACTTCGGTGACAAATGCGTTTATTTATAACTTGTATTTATACATAAAAAATACAATTGTTAGACATTTAAGATTTCCACTTCTAAATTAGGCTACTGTTTACGACCACATTAGCCAATTTGGCATTGGCAACATTCTTGACTTTTCCTGGCGAGTGAAGCCAATCAAATGTGGTGTTTTTGTCTTTTCTGTGTGGGATCCAGCAATCAATACCAGGTCTCTTGAGTGACTTGCTTTTCTTCGCCTTCACCTCCCCCACCTACCAACCCCCAACCTCTGGCGGTTAAGAGTAATGTTTTGTTTTTTTCTAAGGGGAGCTCGCGTTTCCTTTTTTTTTAGCCTCTTTTTTGTTTTAACGTGTGAGTAACTGCGAGTGACATGTTTCTCGAGAATATCCGTATATGTTGCAGACACGTTTAGACCATAGGTTTATACCATGTTACACTCGTGGCAGTACACTTTGTTTAGTTATTTATGTATATGTAGCAACATGTTTAACATGTATTTGTTGTTTCAAATTGGGAATTTAAATGCATTGCTACATGTGAAATATGGACTGCCTAATCGTTGTCAGTTTGTCTTTAGTTAGTAGTGTTTGTTAATTCGAAAATCACATTTTCGAAGGATGTTTTCCACAGCATGTTACTGGTGGAATTCATCCGCACTAATGGCCGCCCTAACGTGCGTTATTAGCATTGCTTAGCATTGCTTAGCTCCGCCACATATGCCTGGGACGGCGCACCAAAGCGAGAAGGAGACGTGTTTTTCTCGCCACTGGTTTCGGCTGACTGACTAGGCCAATGAATTTGCCACCGGATGTGAGACGACCGCACCACAACGAACGTTTTCTGTCGGACTAATATCTGACGTAGATTTTGAATATTATTTTTCAACTGTTCCAAAATGGGTTTCGAGCTCGCTGGTCACATTTCGTTGAACATGTTCTTATTTGTCAAATATAATACGTTAACTATGGGTCAAATGTAAATATAAGTGCGCATTGTTATGTGTTGTTGGTTACAGTAAACGTCTAAACATGCTCAATAGTGTAAAATGAGCGCTTGTTTTCTGCGTTTGTGGAGTTTCGACCTTCTGAATTATGAAAGGTCTGTTGGCTGCACTGTCGGTACCAAATGTTTCCGTTGATCTCTTGTATTCTGTGTGTAGCCATATGCAATTGAGGCAGTCTTGTTTTCATTGGTTAGACCTCACATTCTCCAAATATGTTTAACATCTTTTAATAGCCTCTGTGCATTGCAGCCTGCCAACTTGGCCAACAGAACCCCCTCTCCCAGTTCCAAAAAATATCCCCCCCCTTCCTGCCCTGACCCCTCTTGTTATCTAGAACAAACGCTGTGCTCTTTACCAGAGACAAAGACAAGTACACAGCCCTCTCTAAGAAATGCTAGGAGAATTTGGGACATGGGCAGGGCACACAATGGTGAGCTTTCTTACTTTGCCCAACCTGCTTTACCCTGGGAAAAGATTGTCGATGTAGCGGGAGGCTTGTTGGGGTTTTCATTTGTTGTTCGTTCCTCAACTCTTTGTATAAAAAAGGAAAAAAATAACAGCTAGGTAGCCAACAAACCTGTTGGCTACCTAGTGTCAAGTGTGAGTGATAAATCAAGTGGTTAATTCCAAATTCTAAATGGTTGTTAGGATTTCCTCCTGTCCCTTAAAGCCAGGCCTCTGACGAGTAACAAATCTAAGGAATTTGTAGACAGGCAATGTTAGGCCCAGTTCTGTTACTAAGGAAAGTCTTGCTCTTTATAGTGCTCTCTTGATCTCTCTCACCCACACATATGCATGTCCACTGGTTAAGAACTAGCCAGTTCATTGGTCCATTTTTGCTTAATTCTTGAAGCCCAATCATTAGTGACCCAATCTTAATTATTCACTGTTGCTCAGCACGCAACACAGGCCTCAAATTTGTATATGTGCCTGCGCACCTCCTGGAGAGGAAATGAAGCAGGATGCTGGTCCATTTCCAAATGAGGAAGACAGGATCTTTGCTCGGCGCAGACCGTTTTGAAGAGGTGAAGTAAGACCGTTTTGGAGAGGGATTGCTGTTAGCAATGGGAAGAGGAGAAAGCTGCCCCCATTTTCTGCCTTTCCCCGTTTGCATGCTGATGCCATGCTGTATCATTACACAGAAAAGGCAGGTGTAGCTATTGACATATTAATTGGACGGTGGTAGTGTGCGTGTGCTGTGATTATGCAAGCCTCAATGTCGACGTCATGAATCCACAATTGTGAGTCACAAGGACTAAATTAATATTGCATATTGGCCACGTTGCTGTTATTGGAAATGTATGTTTAATCAACATTCAAATTGAATGCAGATGGTTGGTCTGTAATCTGCCACCATATTCCTTTTAGGTATATGAAACGTGTAGGCATATACTTTGAAAATGTGTCTTGAGACTTCTTAGACTATGCAATTTATTTGATCATTTTGGGACCTAATAATTGTTAAATTTTCTACTACTCCTAGTGATCAAGTTTAGAAAAAGGGAAATCAATAAAGACGTATCATTTTTAGATTCATTGGTTATTATTTAACTTCACTTAATATTGTTATTGGTTAACACTTGTATTTTTAGAAACATGGTTTGGTTCATGATATCTTCAAAAATATTTAAGCTGTCTAAAAGGACACATAACATTATTGATGATTATTGGTAATTAACAGGAGTGTGTGTGTGTTCCATTTCCTTTTGCATGTTTGATGTTTGAACCTTCTTGATCCTATGTTTGCTCCCTGCCTACTACCTTCTGCATGTGTGTCGTGCTTGTCTTCTTGCACAATGAGGTTAAAAAACAAGCTAGTGTGTGACGCCCGTCCCTCTGCTCGATTCCTATTGGCCCAGGCATGCTGGAGCTGCTCCAATGGGACGCGTCAGTTTGTCAGCACTGCCTCAGCGCGCAGGGAGCCGTGTTGCAGGGTGCTCTGCGGGCTAATTCTTTTATGTGCTGAGCAGCAAGGCTTCTTGGGAGAATAATGTAGGAGGAGGAGGCTGGGAAAAAAAGGCTGGGAGAGAGAGGGACAGACGAGCTACGTAATGAGCTCCTCTCTGTCTTCTTCTCATACAACCATGTTCTCTCCGTGGTTTCATCATGTATTGGGAGCTACACTCAACCTTAATGCTTAGAAAATAAATAAATAAAACTTCTCATTCTTTACCTTATTCTAAACCTGTGGAAGCCATTTTAGATTCAGCGTCTCGCTCTCTGTCCACCTCATACATAAACAAGCACACTGACAGAATAACGGCAGATTTTTTTAGCACCCAGGGTCAGGTGAAACCCAGTTCAGAGATGCCATTAGCATAATTCTCAGCATGTTTGCTCAAAGGGTGTTGTCAGTGGGAGGAAAAGAGTAACTGAGGGAGGGAAAAGCAAACGAAGGGGAGCAAATAAGGACTAGGGGTAAAAACAACCACACAGCCATTTTGTCCTCAACACCTAACCCTTTCACATCTCCATGATGAGTTGTATTTTTTAAATATTTTTTCTCCAAGAATTTCTCCAACAAAGCTTTTAACCATGTCATCACAAAGGTAGCTTAAGGTATTTATTTGATATTGGGGTTATAAATGCATTATTTACAGTTTCCCCACCTTCTGAGCTTGTTTGGCCTTGTGGCATAGGTCCTGGTGAGGTCTCTTGAAATGAAAATACAAGTTTCTGAAATAAACTATCATATGTATTCTTTTCACTTTGTTACATATTTTCTGTTTATTTCTTAAGCCTAAAATGCTGCATGCTTTACTTGCGTTTGGCTGGTAAAAAATATCAGGGTTGAATATTAAAACGTTTTCTTGGCTGGTAGATATTTCTATAAGTTTATTTTGGACCCTGGCTGCAGTGAGTGAAGGATGAAGAAATTCAAAATGGCTGCCATGTGTGTTTAGACTAGAGAGGGTGTGACCTCCTGATCAAACACTCACTAATCTACATGGTGAAGTGGAGACAGGGCCAGATCATATGTCTTTCTTTCTCGCGGTTGCACACATCAGGCAACAGGAGGAAATGGAAATGTCATGTAAATGTGTTTTGTCATGCAGCAAAAGATCACATTGTGAGAGTCTCTTGTGTGTTGGGCCAAAGTGTGAGCTTAATGGCACTTCTTAAAAACATGTTGCTTCTCTTGAAAAACCCAGTCTACATATTCAGCTGTTTAAGAATCCCCTACCCTAGTTCAGTGCTCAACCAGGGCCATGTTCCAATTGTACTCATAGGTAATTAGAGTGTTTTTTTGTCTTACCCACATTTCATGTAGTCCTGCCTCCTATGCTAGGATATGAACATAGTTGTATGCATTAAGTCAGAAGATGGTTATGTTTAGCTTTAAGATTACAGGTTAATTCTCATTGCTAGACACCCCCTGTCGGGAACAGTCTGGGGAAAGCCATAGATTTATAAATAGACACTGAGACAAAGATGGCTCTTTGTACATTTCAATGGGTTTGCTCTGTGATGCAACACAACACACAACACAAAGAGAGAGAGAGGGAGAGATACACTAAGTATTAGCTAAAGGTGGTTTACGATTATGTGTGCACTTTTCTGTTTTGTGTGCAGTTAAGTTCCCTATAATTCCCAGTGATATTCAGTCAACTGTAAGGGAGCAGCTTATGAAATATTTCTTAGTAAGAACTGAGCCACTGTATTAATTAATGGTCGACTGCTTAATCGTCGGCCAATTAATCAGGCTGATATCTGGCATTTTGAGATAATCGGCATCGGCCAATGCCTACGCTCACGAGGCAGATAAATGTCTGCAGACACATGCAGGCAGCCTTGTCAGTGTGGCTGCTGTGGAACGATGTTAGCTCTCCCCATGTGTCAATTTTGCGATTCTACAATAAAGATACTTTGAATTTTCAGGGGTTTTCCTGCATAGGGAATTACGAGGCGGCCGCCAAATTTCGTGCCACCTCCAGCTCTCGACAAAACTCTGGTGGATGTATTCAGAGATGGGGACTCGGGTCGCACTTCAGTCACACACACACAGTGACTTGAGACTCGACTCGAGATTTGGGACTTGTGAAGAATCTTTATTTACTTTTTTTGGCGCGTTAACATTAAGGAAATGTCTGACGAGATGAATGCCATTCCCTCCCTGATTATCATTCCTAACCATACGCATCTGGTGCGCGCGGCCACAGATGACTGTAAGCTGAAAACTACATTATACACATCATTATACATTTCATTTCTCACCAGTCATAAGCCGTGTAATAACCGGCGTGCGGATGCACACACGTACGTTTGCGATCGCACCATTTTCATAAAAAATCCAGACACGCAGTAAAATCAGTTTAACTATGTATTCCATATACACACTAGGGACGTTAACAATTAACCGTTTAACCGTTAACTGCGAATATAAACATTTTTTACAGATTAACTCGGATGAACAGTTAAAAATACTAATTATAAAATGCATCCTCAAATTCTTGTTGTTTTTGCTGCCGTTGCACATGTAGAATGAAGGCCTGCCCAAATATTCGAATAAACAAAGTATCCTTTGTTAGTTTTGTATTCAAACATAACATTACTCAAAAACTTTCAGATAGTGTAGTACCCGTCGTAAATTGTTCACGTTACTTTGCCTTTAAGAGTGCCGTTACCTTTAATCAGCGAGGTTGTCAGTGATAACGTACTCTTACGACGTTCTGTTATGTCTTTTAGCCATATACATCCACGCTTTTAGCAAGTAGCAACTTCATTGTTCCCCCCCTGTCAACTGAAATTGTTTCTCGAGTGGTAATCCCCACACTCGCTAATACATTGTACCACTTTCAGAAACGGCAAGACCGTTTCTCAAAGTGAAGATTTGTTGTCACTGGGAGCGCTTTAAACTAACCGATAGCCTATTAGCCTGCTATATGCTAATTGTAACCAAGTGCTTTCATAGCTGATATCATTAGTTAGTTCTAATAAAATTCTTAGTAATAATCTGTTTTATTTAATAATGCTGGGCGCATGCTCATAAAGGCTTCACATAGCCAGTCGGCACATGACAAAACTCAGACAATGCTGGGTTTTTAACAGGTTTAGGTGTAACTATTCGATTATACCTTCGGAAGTTATAGGAAGCTTGAAATGTGAAAGTATGCATTCGGGCCAGCCCTCCTTTCCAATGAAAAACACATCGGCCGTTCTTTTTACGGGTCACAGACTTTCGTCCATTTTTTTATAGCACATTTACTCTTATCTGTTAATGGTTAGTTAGCGGGTAAATGACCGGTTAACAAGCGACGGTTATCGATCAGAATTAGCATCCCCAACACACACAATACAATAATGACCATGGAACTGTCAAACTCATTATTTGTTATCCAAAGCTTCGTTACCACAGCCACTTCCCGGTATAGGACCTGAGAACAGCGTAGCTTTTTTCTGCCTGCGCATATGGATACGTGCAGAGCGTAACACAGGCGACACTATTACATTTGATTATAAGTTGGGTTAAATTGGTGTTGGTGTGTATTAGGCTTGGGCGATATGACGATATTATCGTGCAGCACGATATTGATTGGCCACGATAACCGTCCTGAAGTGCTCCGATAACAGAATATTTTCTTGTTGCCGCTACAATCATTATGCAACACGCTAGCCGCGAGTCAATGCACTCTCTCGCTCTCGCTGTCTCTCCTGTACGCATAGTTCTAGCCCAGGGGTCCTCAAACCCCGGACTCCGGTCCGCATTCGGACCGAACCACAACTGTCTCCGGACTCTGAGCAAATTATACTTTTAATGTATTATCTGCGAGACATCGCCGCGACGCGTCAAAATTCTCTGTATGTAAATGTAAATCTCCGCCTCCTCCACTGCAAGCAGCGCTCCGCTTGTCCGACTGCTCCACTGTCTGTAATAGGACGTGTACCCTGCTTTGGTCCGATCACATTCAGCGTACCGTCATCCCCATGACAACTTTATTTACACAATTGAATTAATAGTTGTGAATCTGCGCCGAAAGCCGGGCTTTCTGCAAAGAATGCAACGAAAAGTAAATCGCGAACAGACCCCCCCGTCGGCTGGGTCGCAACGGAGCTACCGACACAACCCCCCCCCCCCTCTTTTCAGCATTTTTTGGACGATAATATCGTATATCGTTGTTTTTCTTAAAGCCATGTCGTCAGTAAGGGAATTTCAATATCGCCCAACCCTAGTCACCACAACACA
>OOFB01006426.1:23869-40489 GCA_900323305.1 Trachyrincus murrayi
CCCCCCACCCCTCCTGCGTGTCGCTGTGCTGGACGTCATGAGCATAGTAATCGCGCTGGGAGTCACCACACCTGAAACGTCGTACTCCGATATGGCTGCGGGATCAGAGTAAGTACAGGCTGTATTCAGTGTTGGTGTGGGCTATTTGGTCAAAACATCAACTCATTATATCATAATTGTACAATGGTATTGGATGATTTCCATATTAAAATGCAAGTTGCACTAAAAATAAGTATACTATTTAATAACTAATATTTTTTCTATTAAATAAATTCACATTTAGTCTATTCTTTTGAGATTTTTCCATTATGAAATAATCATTACTTTAGTAATATAAGTAAACACATTTTGAAGCATTTTCTGCTGTATGTATTCATATGTAGACAATGTGTCTTTTTCATGAAGCCTTTCAGAGATGGAGATGATAATGACAATCGTATCTGCTACAAGGAGTCAATATTGACTTTATATGAGAGAAGGGAGAATTGAAACCATTATGGTGCGTTCACTTGAGACACAGTGGGACACCATACGCATCGAGGTCGGGCGTTTTCTTGAGCACTGCAAGATTAAAATACACACAAAATCACCCACAGCTTAAAACATTGTCTTTTTGGACTGTACTGCAAATCTATTGGTTGGTGCGTTACATCACACGGCGCGCCTGGTTAAAGTTGAAATAATTTCAACTTCGAAGTGAGTCCCCATCCACAAGGTCGGGCGTTGGCCCCTCCCCCGGAAATGGCCGCGGCGCTTTCCCATAGGAAAACAATGGAGTGTGTCGCGATGAATGCTTCTCAAGTGAACGCATCTTTAGCTGGTCATAAGTCCTTTTAAATTCACTGGTGTTTTCAAAACGAGGCCTTGATCAGTCTACATATGGTACCTAGCCGTTATCAGGCCTCCACATCATATCTACGTGTACTGAGCGGTGTGTGATGAGGAAATACCTGCAGACTATAAGGAGGAACGGTGCGCTTGCATGACCGTGGTTCTGTAGAATGCAACTGGCTTCAACATGCTTGCCCACAAGCTCCGACACTCAAAACAGCAGACCCAAGACCCCATTTTTCGTGTTTATTTTAGTTTGACAGGGGGAGGGATAATAATGTAGAATAATGGTGGTCAGTGTTTTTAGTTTCCCACACTCCACTCACTGTGGGGAGATGGGTTGTGGCTCCATCTAGTGTCAGTCTGGGAGAAGTCATTTTCTTTGCCTTTCTGTGTGTCAGCCCTGAGTCAGTGGAAGCAAGTCCTGCCGTGAATGAAAAAAACTACCACAGCCACAGCTGTGGGAGTGCACAGAGCCATGGGTATCGGGGACTGCCGTATACTGTGAGTTCATGGGTCTCTTAAGTTTCTAATATATGTGACCTGGCACATTTGTTATATTATTAAAATGTGTCCTGAATTTGTGTTGAACACGACACAAATAAAAAATTACGATAAAGAAGTATCTAGTGTACTACCAAGACATCTAATTGTAAATATTCCTAGGTCCTGTTTAAGTACAATGTTGTACAAACAAACTACTTTATAATATATATATATATAATATTTATATATATATATATATATATATATAGATGGATATATATATAGATGGATATATATATATAGATGGATACAAGACTGTCTTTACGATGCATCTTTAGTTATCACTGCTGCACTGTTTCACATACCGTGTTTTGCCCTCATTTTCATTCGTCTCCATTTTTCGTTTCTCCCCCTCTTTTTTCCTTGTTTTGCCTGAACACCCGTTCTTTGAAGATGCAACAGACTTCCGTTGTGTGTTGTCAGGATCACAACTATGGTGCTCCCCCTCCTCCCACCCCACCCGCCTCCCCGCTCTCCCAAACCATCATTCCCCGCATGGAGCTCAATGGTGGTGTGGCGCATGGCCATCGCTTCCGCCGGCGCGCTGGCACCGAGGACAACTCTGCGGACAGTGACACCTCGTCCTCTGAGGACGAGGAGGTGGCAGACTGGTGCCACTGCAGCCTGCAGCTCATCAAGTGTGACAACTGCAGGTGACCACATCTCTTGACCATGGCGCATTGTGTTTCCTTTGCCTCTATTCGCTTCCATATTATATCCACGCTTCTCCTCCTCATCTTCTTCTTCTTGTCCTCTCGCTGCAGGGGACTGGACAGGAGGAAAGCCCCCGAAGGCCAGCACAGGAAGCCAGAAAATGTCTCGGGTGAGTTGGCTTTCCTAAAGATAAGACTAGGATTGTAGTAAGATTTTAGAAACTTTTTTCATCTTTCTCTCTTGGCGTCATCCTTGTTGCCATTTTGTAAACAACGTGTATGTACTGGTGTATTTCCTTCTATCCGTAGTGGGGGAGAGCAGCGCCACAGAGAGCGGAGATGAAGAGGTGTCCCCGGCCACTGTGTCATACACGGCCACGCAGCACACGCCCACCAGCATCACGCTCACCGTCAACCGCATCAAGAGGAACAAGCCCAAGAAGAGGAAGAAGAGCACAGAGAAGGCTCGCGGGACACCCAAGGGCAAGAAGATCAAGGTAGGATCACATTTTCAAGACTTTTCAAGACTTAGCAATGCTTTTCCATGAGATTGTGCATGGCACTTGCCCAAACATTTGCCTTTTTTTTCTTTAAGGCCTTCAGAGAGGGTTCTAGAAAGTCCATGAGGATGAAGGTAAGATTCCAATACTTTTGTTATTTTTTTAATTCATCCCTTGGATATAGTCAGCCAGCCTGAGGGGTTTTGCTCCCTCCACCCCTTCTGAGATGCACTTGTAGACAACCACTGGTCATAACCACTCTGCCCTACTTTACCCCCTGGTCCAGAACTCGACCACAGAGGCCAATGTGCTGGACGAGAACACAGCAGAGGGCTGGGAGACCAAGATCCGCCAGTGGACGGACCAGTACGACGAGGCCCTGGCCAACCAGTACAGCGCAGATGTCCAGACGCTGCTCGAGTTGCACTGCGGAGCCAATCACACCGACACAAAGACAGAGAGCGTTGCAGCAGCACAACAGTCCAATTCCAACATGATGACGACTGTGACGACACAGCTCAGTGGTGACATGGACAGCATCAACCACATAGAGTTGGCCTGCAACAACACTGTGCTGGGCTCCCAGATGGAGGTCAGTTGACTCCTTAAACTCCAACTACACACTTGTTTGCTTTGGGGAGTCAGAAATCTAATTGGCTTAACCCAAGCCATACCACACCCCTGTCTAACCATTAGATGCTCAATGGTCCCAAGTTTGGTAGAAGGCTCTGCAAGAGGGATGGCAACTAGGATATGGCCGGTGTTTTCAATAGTCAGTAGCTTGTTAGTGCAGTATATATCACAATATGACACTGGGAGGTCCTAGAACGCAGGGAAACTGCACAACTAATCTTTTTATTTTATTTGACTGACAACACTGAGTGCTAATAATAACAACAGGGTCAGGTAATGGACTCCAGTTACAATGTTTTATTTTAATTTTTCTGGCGATACGTCATCCAGAATATTGCATGTTTTTTCTTTGCATTCTCTTGAATAGCGCTAGTGCTGCGGTGCAATTTCATTGAAACTTTGCACAATGTACTAAGCCAACCACCTTTTTGTTTCCAACTAAAGCACTCACACCAGCGCCGCCATACAGCCATGCTATAACTTCCAGCATTGCTCAAAACCTTGCCATGCATCGCAGCGCCATCCTTTTCCACCCATTATATTAAACACAGAACAAGACCTAAAATTGAATCTTCCAACGTGTGTTGTCCTTTTTACTACTACGCGACTACTGGCCCGTGGTGTGCGACCCGTTTTACATTGAAGCTCTGCTGTAACAGAGTCGGACTCAGACCAAGAGTGGATGTGAAAGCCACTGACTTCCTCCACACAGCACCAATTGAACCGTTTAAGAAATTAAATGGGGAAAAATCAACTAAATGTCTGTCGCGACTGACCTATTATTTTGAAATGTTACATGGTCGCGCAGCGCCACTATTACATTCTTTGGGGAGAACCCTGGAGTGGGTCACGCACGGTGTCTGACCACGTCTCATGTGAATACACCTTCACTCCGGACAGATCAGTGATAAGCGTGTCTTTTTCCCCCCCTTCTTTCAATCAATTTACTCTATAGGCCTACCGGTTGAACGATTTGGCTGAAATTCATACCGTAGGGCAAATTCATTCAGGTGTATTTTCTATACCATTTATACCGTCCACCCCTACTTGTGTGGTTATGAGCTGCTCTGTGAATGCATTTCATCTCCAGCTGGGCCGCGTTACACGGGTGCAGAAGCACAGGAAGATTCTGAGGGCGTCCAAGAACCTGGACCCTGACACCCTCATCATCGAGTACCGGGGAAAGGTCATGCTCAAACAACAGTTTGAGGTCAATGGGCACTTTTTCAAGAAGTAAGCCACCCTCATAATTGGAAATGATGCAGTCTTATATTTACTGACTCATAAAGAATGCATTGTCTGTCTCCCTGTTGTCAACTCATGTTGCCACATAACAATTGTCTAACTCTGAGACCTGTTTCTGCAGACCCTACCCTTTTGTGCTGTTCTACTCCAAGTTTAACGAAGTGGAGATGTGTGTGGACGCGCGGACGTTTGGCAATGACGCACGTTTCATCAGGAGGTCCTGCACTCCAAATGCTGAGGTTATGTTTTTCTTCATTAAATGGTTCCATTTCCACAGAACAGTATTTTGTTTAGGGCTGCGCTTTGTTGTTTTAGTTGTTTTTTAAATGCTAACATACATCTTCCTCTGTCCTCTTTTTATTGAAGGTTCGGCATGTGATCGCAGAAGGTATGCTCCACCTGTGTATCTACGCCCTCTGTCAAATTGCCATGGATGCCGAAGTCACCATCGCCTTTGACTACGAGTTCAACAGCTGGTCAGTAACAACAGCTCCCTAAAATCCATACATTTCTCCTTTCAGTAAGCATTTGCTTATTGACGGGGGAAATCAATTTCAGATGTTGGACTTTAGAACATTATTCCTTCATTATTACAGTTTGGAATGCACTAATACTGATACTGGACATTGGTAGGCTTAACCAGGCTATCAGTAGCATAGAATATTGGCAATACAATGTTCAGTAAAATAAGTAATTGATAAATTAATTATAAAAGCAAGTAATCTGTAGTATTGTCTAGCTGAGTAGAAGCAAATGTAACTACATTATATACCAACATTGACACTTTTCCCTCCCTTGTCACCAACCTCCAGCATCTACAAAGTAGACTGCGCCTGCCACAAGGGCAACCAGAACTGCCCCGTGCAGAAGCACAACCGCAGCCCCAGGGAGAACCTGTCGTGTCCCCCCTCTGCCCCTTCCTTGCTGACGGGGGCAGAGACCCGACAACGCAAAGCCCGCAAGAAGGAGCAGGGGGACGGCCAGGCCACAGGCGCCACCTCCGACGACAGCAACCAGCAGGTGGAGGCCAGACAGTTGCATGCCGCCAGCGATGCAGAGGTGAGTGTTTTATTTTACCACCATATGCAAGTTAACAATCCATTAAAAGCCATCTCAAGTTACAAAGGGACCCAAAATCATTGTGGGTTATATCTTGTATATACAGTATATATATAGTTTTTTATTATTTACCCATGGTAGGCTCGCTGAGCATCAGATGCTCTCTTTCTTGACCCTCACATGCTATACCTTGGGCCCCAGCACCCTAGATCTATTCAATGAGTCTTGTTTGTTAGTGTGATATCCTGCATTGGCTGTATGGTAAGTGGTTGTGATATGTTAATTGCATTTCCTGCTTGCTCAGCAGTTTTCTCACACTTGTGTTAAAGGACGAGCTCCTGGATGAGGTGAAACTGGAAGAGGCGGAGGAGGGAGAAGTGGACGAGAATGGCATCATCAGCTCCAGCAAAAAAGTAACACTTTTGACTATTTGCCAAAATATTTGCTAAGGGACAGTTGAAATGAAAGCTGCTCGCAGCTTCAATAGGTATTCACAGCACACACCACCGAGCCCAGGAACCACCCCTTTCCAGCGATTCGCGAGGGCGCGTCACTCGGGGGCAAATAGATAAGTGTCCCCAAGCGTTTTGGAGTGAATCCAAGTCATGGTTTGACTTTATGGCGTTTATGTGCCATTTTGCACCCCCTGTGGGTGAAGTGGTGCCTAGGCGCTTAGCTGATGTAATTTGCACCAACATGTAAAGGGGGATGTCCTCTATGTGGCCTTGAACATCAAGTTTCAAGGCCCTCAGACCTTCTGAAGCGAAGTTGTGATTGATAGAATAATGTTCGCTCATGAAAATTATTTAATTTCAGCATAACTCAGCCATTTAATTCTTTGGGGAAATCCATGAATATCTTTTAATCTGACACGTCCATAGAGCTAATTTTGTGTGACTTGGGCCAGTGGTTATTTAGAAGTTTTCCCGAAACTTTCACTGTACAGAAAAATCTATCCCGACGGACCTTATAGGTTCAGCATGTCAAATTAGAAGGCCTATATCCGAAGTTTCAGAAATGCACGTCCGTCGAGGCTGAGCATTTAACTTTGACCGCAAATATAGCACCCCTATGGTACCAATTTTTGTAGACCTATTTAGCGGGAATACATATATGTGTGACAAATTTGAAAACTTTGTCACAGGCTGAGATATGGGCGTTTGAAATAAATAAAAATAATAATAAGAAGAAGAATCCCCACAAAGTATTCACAAATACTCTGAAATCCTTAAATAAAATGGTGGTTACTACACCAACATAATATGATTACCTTTTTGAAAGGCAACCATTTTTCTCAAATGCATCTGTTCAGATTTTTAAGCAATTCTTTAAACCGGGTGTGACTGACGTTGTCTTCTTGTTTGTAGGCATTCTACAGCATGGAGAAACGGCGGAAAGTGAATGGAGCAGAGGACTTAAAGGTTGACTGTGTGGAGCCGACGGACGGAGCAGTGAACCCCTCTGCAGGAAACATGCTAGCAGGCAACAACGCGGGCGTAAGCATCAGCACCCGCCGGGCCACCTACGTTCTGGTCAGTTGGACTGCCAATGAATCCTGTCTTCTAGCCATCTAATTTGGCTTGTTCCACCAATTTACCTCCGTGTTGTTCCGCTTGCTCCTGTAGGAACCACCCTCGAACGAGCCAGAAAAGGCATCATTGTCCTCTGCCTCTGGCCTCGCCGCGCCAGTCGCTCCTCCCAAGCCCCCGCCAGCCCGTTCCAGCAAGCCCCGGCCTAAGAGCCGCATCTCGCGCTACCGCTCCAGTTCCTCGCAGCGCGCCCGCCGCCAGAGGCAGGCCCTGGCCCAGCAGGCTGCTGCTGCGGCTGCAGCCGCCGTCCAGGCAGCTGCGCCGGATGAAGAGGGGCTACACGGACCATTCAACACAGAGCTCAGCATGGGGGAGTGCAGCCTGGGGGCGGGCCATCTCCCGGACCCCGAGGTCTGCCTCAACAGAGGAAACATGCGTTACCCCAAGACAAAAAAGGTTTGGGGGAATTCTTTTAATGTTTATTTTTGGGGATGCCTCCATACCAAAAGTTGGTTATACATTAGACAATTTGGGGGTGGGGTGGTGTCAGATCTTGTGGCACGTCCTAAAATATTTATATTAATATGTACATTTTTTGTGCTTGGTTTTGTTTTTTTTGTTCTGCAATCAATGAGTCTTACAATATTTTATTACACACAGGACTGCTTTCCAAGTTTCTGATTGTGACTTTCCTTTAATCCCCAGTACCTGGTGACTGAGTGGCTGAACGACAAAGTTCCCGGTGGAGAGAAGATCCAGCAGGAAGTTCCTGTGGACGGGCCGCTGCGCATCACCACCGACCCTACGGTGCTGGCCACCACCCTCAACATGCTCCCAGGCCTGTCCCACACCTCCTACATCTGCACTGCGCCCAAGCACTACGTCCGCTTCGGCTCGCCCTTCAATCCTGAGCGCCACCGACCACGCCCGCTACAAATGGACGGCACCTATGGCTGCTACAAGAAGGTGAGCGACAGGGACCTGCTCTGTAATAACATCATGGTCAAGCATTTCTGAGTGATTGTACACATTTGAGATTTTTTGCCAGCTGTGGATCTGCTGCCTCTGAAGTAATCTCTGTTGCAATTGTTTGCATAGTTCATTCAGTGAACAACGCAGTATTTGTGTCAAATGTTTTCCATCCATACTAGCTTATTCAACAGCGTTTTCCAAAGTCTGTCCTTCTTCCACACTAAAACAGCGTTTTATGCTTTTTTAGTTCATGCCTTCTCTCATGCACATAACCGGACCACTATAGCTGATGTCTAGCCCGTCACACTATGTCCTCTTTTAGGAAATATAACGTTTTCTCGCCAACACAGAATGGATTTTTAGGAAATATGCCATGTTTGTTTGGGCAGTTTCAGATTAGTCTATTTTGGAGACCTTTTCATTAAGCTAAATTTTTGTTTAGTGGTGTAAAACACCAGCTTTGTGTGGACGGAAAGGCAAAGGAGAAGGAAAACAAGATAAAATTTAACCAGTGTAGTGTGGACATGGCCTGAGAGTATTTTAGTCAAGCTAACCATAATATTTCTACTTGATGCTGTAATGTGGTGTCCCGTGGCAGCGGTGGATCAAGCAGGCAGAGGACGAGAGCTGCTCAGCCAGCCTAGAGGACGGCTCGGAGTCCACCTCGTCACACCAAAGCACCAGCAGCAGATCCACCCCTAACCCCATGTCTCACGGTATGTTATCCACAGCCACTGCTCCCACACATATGATCACCCCTGTTCCATTGACCGGCTTCCCATCAAATGGGTTTGTAGGAAATATTATAAGCATGAGATAGATTATTAGTCTCCTAATATAAGAGTTTAGCATCACTAGAGCATATCGTTTGACTAGCCTATTTTTCTATATGATCAATAGTTCTTTCAAACTTTTGACTCCTCCACTCCCATCCGCCCTCCCTCTTACAGAGCTCCAGGCCCCCTTTAAGAAGCGCCCGTCGAAGTACGCAGCGGTGCCTGTCCCCATGGAGCACCTGCCCTGCCCCCTGTCACCCATCACGCCGCCACTGCCCGAGGACACCCTGCACCCACTGCTCGGTCTGCCCTGTGGCTCGTTGCTGCCCAACGGCCTGGGGTACTCGCCCATGCCCTCGCTGCCCACCAGCCGCTGCAACACACCACTGCAGTTTGAGGTAGCTCTCTCTCTGGCCATTTGTTCACATCCACTGTTTAAAGAACACACTTCACTTTCAAACCTATTTCAGAAAAAAGTGTTGTGGATGTTATTGGCATGTCATGGTCAATTTGTCACCTTGTTCTAATTATCACTGCAACATAAAGGGGAATTTCACTGGAAAACAATTCTGGGATCATTTTCACACCTTCCCGGGCTTTTGTGTGCACCCCAGACAGTTTTTAGGTTGCTTGCTTCAATATTTAGATATTTGATACCCGTGTGAGCAATCCCCTCCCCGCCCCCCAATTCAATAGAAGCCCATTCAACGTCAAACTCTGACTCACACACGTCCCTGCTTCTCATGACTGATATTGTCTTTCAAATGAATGTGTCAACCTTCATTTTTCGATTCGTTTTTAAATGTTAACGTTAGAAACAAAGACCTATTTTTTAATAGGTCAGGGCTCGAAATTAAGGATGTCCCGGGGACAATAAAAACAGCAACTGGGACACAAAGATACTGTGTCTGGGACAATTCTTGGAAAGTAGAGAAACTTATTATGTTTGTGCGTCATGGAATATATATCAGTTGAATTATTAGGTGTTCATTTATCAGGAGCGCTTACACACACAAAATCAGAGACCCATGTGAAGGCGTGGGTCTCTGGCATAAAAACCCATCCATCTACTTTTTCCCATTCACATCATCTATCCAACACTATCCAACACATTTTACGGTTTAACCGTAAAATGTGATTGATGCCTTGCATGTAATGAATAAACACCAAATCACCAAAATATCCTATGTATTAAGAGGATTCAATTATAATGGAGTTTAACTTTTTAATCCAAGTGTAAAATAGTGTAGGGAATGGCAGTTCGCGGATGAGGGGGATTATGATAAGTCTGCATGTGATAACTGCACTTTGGCGGCCACTCTGGTCGTGATAAATAACTGCACTGCATTTTAAGAACGTTGCTGTAATGACGTATACAAACACGCGTGGAGTATGTACTGTTCTATGGACTGGAAGGATGGCTTCAAATCATGTAACAAACCCGGTCTTTCTTTTATGTGCATGTAGGTAAATAACATTGAGCAACATTTTCAGTTTATTAATTTATTAAAGTATTAATGAAAGTATTTTATTAAAGTATACGGACATTGCAAACGCTATTGTAAAGATGCGACATAACATGACATTGCCTATCGCCTGCTGTTCCATCACAGTAGGCTAACTGGAACTGAGCTAGGCTATTTTATCCTCCAGCTACCTACACAACAAGACATGCAAGCATCAGAAACGCATAGTAAATTATACACCTCCCCCTCGACAACTGGGGTCTCTATAACTCGCTGATTCTGATAAACTGCGGTTGTTGATGGCTCCCAATTTAACAATGCATTACGTGTACTGTGATGTTATTCAATATGTCACACACTTTTGACGGACCCCAACAGCAGCTAGTAACTGTAACTTACAAGAAAGTTAAGAACGTTATACTTTTGACACAACACGACCACCCGTCTTCCTCACCCATAATAGTCTTGTTTCTTATTAAAAAATGGAGGCTACCATGGCAGTTTTTTTTCTCCCCAAATAAACTAGTTCAAAAACATTAATAAAATGACTTTCGATTGACATCCCTACTTGTAAAAAGCCTACCCTCAAACGAATATTCATGCAGCATAGTGAATGAATGCGTCATGTAGGCACATTTAGGTGTTATTGTTGCAACTCACTGTTATTTATCCATGTAGGCACATGTAGGTGTTATTGATGCGACTTAAATGCAATGAAATTAAATGATGCCGTTTCGCCGTGCGTGTGGATCATCAACCGGTCTTTCAGTTCCTTCCATCTCATACGCGGCACCAATAACTACTCCTTTTTTGAAGACTCTTGTCATATTCTTTTTTTCAGTTGCAGACTTTCGGGGATCTTGTTATAGTTTTTTCTTTGTAACGCTTATCAGTCGCTTGGGATTCAGCGTTCGTCTGTGGATTTCACAGGAGATGTTGATTTGATAGTACACTGAAATTCTAAAATAATAAATTCACAGGGTCTCATGCAGTGTCATGTCACGAAAAATATATTGCTAAGGCCAATTCATGAACGTATAGCAAAAACCCCTGAATATTTAACTATAAAAGAGCTATCTCATGGAGCTTTGATGCATCCATGTTTTGGAGTAGTTAGTTTGTGAGGTTGTTTCCCTGTTTGATAACTAAAAGTAGGCTATCAGTATTTTGGAGAAAATTGGTATCCAAAACAAAACTGTTCCATACCGTCATGTTATCAAAAGCAACCTATATACACGTGCCGCATTGCAAGTAAACATTGGCTTGTAGCGCCGACTGCTATTGAGAGTAATGATCTGTGTCTGTGTTTAAAATCAATTTAAGTGTTTACTATGAGTCTGGGGTGCTGTCTGGGGTGCACACAAAAGCCCGGGTAGGTGTGAAAATTACCCCAGAAGTGTTTTAAACTCCCCTTTTTTGGTGCCATAAAAGGTGCAAAGTTAGTAAGCTGAGTCAGCTGACTTTATAATGTATCTATTAAATGGCTGCTCATCATACAGAACTTGGTTTAGAGTACAGCCAGCACCCCTAGTCCTCGTGGCCCTGTGTGATCCTCTCATTTATCAATGAATGTCCTTGTCTTCTCTCTAACCCTGCAGAACATATCGTCCCCAGAGGCCTCCCCCGTACACCGGCCTGAGTCCATCTCTCCTGAGGTAGGCTCTCTTCCACACAGCCCCCTTCGTAGTCATCACAGCCACTAGGGTTGGCAGATATCCATTTTTTAAAACCATTAAAACCTCTCACCAAAACATTGTGGTTTATGGTTCAACCTTCAAAATAAAGCAACTTGTATTATTAAGTGAGAGCGCATCTTATAACATCTGTTTCCAATGTGCCATGAGCTGCTATGCTCTCTTCTGCCACAGGGTGCAAGCAATCGTCTGCAAATCACTTGTTTCCCCATTCTTGTTTCATACATAATTAACCCATTAACAAATCAAGTATAAGGCTACTCAGTGTTTCCCACAGCTGTCTATAGGCGAGGCTCAGCGCCTCCACTAAATGACCGACCGCCTCTAACAAATGTGCACGTCCCTTCATCTCAGCATCAGCATTCAATTTGACAGATATATAGGCTACTATTAGCCTACTATCGGCCTACTAGAATGTAGGCTAACATAATGTACCGTAATTAATATAATACATATATGAAATCAAACAGTGGCCGATCTCTGGAGATGGAGAGCTCTGTTCTGTCTGATTACACACGGTATTCACATCGGATCATGACAAAACCCATCGATAAAGAGAATTTAGAGACGATTGTCTGATTTAAAAATGTGAAATACATGTGAATGATGCGTTTCAGCATATAGAACAAATGCTACACCATTCAGTTGAACAGAACAGGGAAAATGCACTACAGAGTAGTCTTACCGACAGAGAGAATAATTTCCACCAGCGCGCGAGTGTGTGTGTGTGTGTGTGCGCGTAATCCCTGCCTGTTGTGATTCATGTTTTTTTTGTACGCTAATGTCCTTAAAGCACCCAAAGTCCACAAGCTCTCCGCAATAAAGCAATCTGAAGCAGGGAGCGAAAGGCAGACTCAGTGGTCCAAGTCACCGCGGGTCTAGTGATGTTAACTTCTGGAACCTGACCGCGGATCGCCTCTCGTTTTGCCCTGCTTTTTTTTTTTTTTTGCGTTTCCCTGTCCCGATTTAGACAAGTTGTTTAATTCCAAATTCATCATTGTGCGTCCAGAAGGAGTTTGCTGGGATAGCATTTGCTTTCCGTTAGCCCCTTCGATTGACTTGCAGAGTTACAGTAGCCTAGCTCCTGTTCATGTGAGGGGAATACACTTTTAATTACTTTCCAAAGATATCCAATGTGTTCTGAATAGTTGCTTATTCAAAATGAGATAACAACAACAAGATTGTAGTTTATTTACAAACACACAGATAATTGAAAACACTAGGTTACCCTCCACATAGACTACCCAGCCAGAAGCAGCTGATAATATAATTGCGCCAGCGGCACATCACAGGTAGCCTAATAATCGCAGCGTGTCCTCAAATGACAGCGGCGGACAATAAGCACGACCTCAGATCAGTGGCAGTTCGAGAAATTCGAATAAATATATAATAAATATTATTGATAATAGAGGCGAAAGGAATCTAGAAAGAAGCTGAGAAGACTGCTTTTGCAGTCAAATATTTAGCAAAAATATCTGTTTCACCGCCCGGACTACTTTCAATTATAGCAAGCAACTAACGCAGTCATATCAGTGAGTGGTGAATGTTATTTTTTTAGAAACCTTCCATTTGATGTTCGATGAATGTGGAAATAATATGCAGGACGTAGAGCGCGAAGTACGACAGTCTACGTGCGATCTATTTATACGACCCCAGTGAGGCTCCTTGTTGGAAGTAACGCATTAAAAAGCGTTACTTTAATTTCACTACTTTTGGCGGTAACTAGTAATGTAACTAATAACTTTTTCAAATTAAATAATGCAATTACAATGACTCATTTAAATGGGCTCGTTACTTTTGTCTTGCACCCAGTGCTTAATTTGCAAATAAGGAGGTACTGGAACACAGAGAGGCTGCTAATCCAGCGGGTCAGGGGGAGAAAAAAAGTCACGGAACGTATGCACGAAACGCATCAAAATCATCTATGTGCTGCTGTGCTGAAAGTGAACAAGAATAACATAATAAACAACTATGTGCAGCGCACCGATAGAAAATATTGTTGCATCTTCTGACATGACAGTGGAGCCTAGTAAACACTATATGCCCAACGATGGGAATTTTAATTGACCATACTCATTTCACCGCACAGCACAAATGCCCACTAGCTGTGGGGCTTACAGTAATATGCCAAAATATTACATGCTCATATCATGCCCACAACGATGGGACTTCCAAGTTTTCATTATTAGCCATACTCATTTCACAGCACAAACGCCCACTTGCTTAGCTGTGGGGCTTACACTAGCCTACCTGTGCTGCTATTATCGCCACCCTGTTGATCGAAACGACTTTGGCTTACGGCCCCAACCCACCAGATGCTCTGGATATTCTCATTATTATTCTGATAAGGAAACGCCTATAGCTCAGCCCCTGGATATTCTCTGGATATTATTATTATTATTCTGATAAGGAAACGCCTATAGCTCAGCCTCCGATTGGTAAAAAGTAAAGAATGTGTCCAACATATATGTATCCCGGTAAAGCAGGTCTCCAAAAACTTTGGGATGAATTTGCCTATAGGGGGCGCTATAACTTGCGGTCAAAGTTAAACAATCAGCCCCGCCGCCCCGATGAAACTTGGTATATAGGCCTTATTTGAAATGCTGAACATATTTGCCTCTTGGACCCATAATGTCCGTCAGGGTAGATTTTTCTGTACAGTGAAAATTTTGGGAATACTTCCAAAATCTTCTTCTACATAACCACCAGGGCAAATTACTCATTATTTGGTTGGGATGGCCTCAGGATGTGTCTGATCAAAACGTATTCAGGGATTAAAAAAAGTAAATAAATTGGCAGAGTTATGCGGAAATGAAATTATTTACATGCACGATTCTATCAATTATTCTAGCATTATTCTATCAATCACAGCTCTGCTTCACAAGGTGCCAGGGCCTTGAAAATGAATACCAACATAGAGGACATAACCCTTGACAAGTTTGCCAAATTTGGTGGATAGCTCAAAAAATTACGTCACTGTTTCAATTTTGGTAAATGCTCATCTAAGCGATACGCACCACTTCGCCTATAGGGGGGGGCGATATAATTTGCGGTCAAAGTTAAATGCTCAGCCCCACCACCCCGATGGACGAAAATGTTTGAAACTTGGTATGTAGGACTTATGTGACATGCTGAGCATTTTTGCCTCTTGGACCCATGAGCTTCGCCCATAGGGGGCACTATAATTCACGGTCAAAGTTAAACGCTCAGCCCCACCGCCCTGATGGACGAAAATGTCTGAAACATGGTATATAGCAGGGGTCTTCAACCTTTTTCAGCCCAAGGACCCCTTGGTGGATAGAGAGATGGAGCAGAGACCCCCTATTAGATATTTTAAGAGGGTGTAAGAGCGTTGCTTTTATCTGCGACATTGGGGGGGGGGGGGTATAAGAGCGTTGCTTTTATCCGTGACACTTAATGTGGCTTGCTTCTTGGACATTTTGATGAAACGATGAAAATCCTAATGTTTCAGTAAATAACTGTCTCAAAAATGCCAAAAGCCGTGGTACGCAAAAGCGCCTCTTTTCGTTTGATCCGCCGCGCATTGTTTATTTTGACCACGCATGCGCACCTGCACACCAGTTATGTGCACCCCTGCTTATTAACCTATTTATATACTCATTTATATATAAAAATTGCTTATTATTACCTGTTATTGGTTGGAGTGTACTCAATATTTAATTTTTTGTCTGAAATATATTTTTCAAAATTTCACAAAAATTAGTTTGACATCCAAAAATAATTGGCAGACCCCCTGCAGTACCTCCGCGGACCCCCAGTTGAATATCCCTGCTATATAGGACTTATTTGACATGCTGAAATTTTTTCCCTCTTGGACTCTTAAGGTCCGTCGGATAAATTTTTCTGTACTGTGAAAATTTCAGGAAAACTTCCAAAATCTCCTTCTAAATAACAACCGGGCTAAATGACTCAATATTTGGTAGAGATGCTCTATGGAGATGTCTGATCAAAAGTTATTCAGGGATTCAATTTTTTTTTTTAAATTATGTTGAAATGAAAATATTTTCATGTGCAAAGATTATTCTATCATTCATAGCTCTGTTTCACAAGGTGACAGGGCCTTGAACCTTGGTAGGCACATAGAGGGCATAACCCCTGACAAGTCTGCCAAATTTGGTGCAGATAGCTAAGAAAATGACATCACAGGCTCAATTTAAGTAAATGCTCAGCTTAGTGCTGGGAACCACTTTGCCCACAGGGGGCGCACAATCACACAAAAATGCCATGAATGTATATGTCGTCAGGACAAGCACATACATGCAACACACACAAACGACAATCTCTCTTTTTGAGAATAATGAGAATGAGTCGGATTCACTAAAAATGATGCGTGTTATAATTATCACTGTTAGTATTGTTTCTTACAATTATAACATGACTGTTCATCTGATGACCTTGCATGTAAACTATAATTGTTTGTCGTTAGTCCCTATAGCTTCCTTCAGTGACTGAAGTTTCCCCCCCTGTATCCCAGACTGCCACACACCTTCCTCCAGCTGTTTATTTTGTACATATCTCACCTATATCGTCTTCATATTTACTACTGTACATTGCATTTATATAGCGCCTTAGTGAGTGAGTGAGTGAGTGAGTGAGTGTGTGTGTGTGTGTGTGTGTGTGTGTGTGTGTGTGTGTGTGTGTGTGTGTGTGTGTGTGTGTGTGTGTGTGTGTGTGTGTGTGTGTGTGTGTGGGGGG
>OOFB01006430.1:13544-64866 GCA_900323305.1 Trachyrincus murrayi
TTTGTTTGGTATTTCATATTCATCAATCCAATTGACGATAATATCTTTCATAGACTCAATCACGTTTGTTATATCTGAGTAGGGTATGTCATATGAAAGTTGCTGAACATACTGAGTTATGTCAAATGAAAGAATATAATCTCTTACATCCTGGAAAAACTTTTTGACATCAAAGGTCTCAACTTCCTGTTTTAATGTACTCATTGTTTTCTTGATTGTTTCCAAGATATTGTACTTATAATCAAGATCCTGTAGCCAAGCAAGCCTGCTTTCTGTAAGTTTTGTCAAATCAATCTGTCTGATAATATCCTCAATAGAATTAATTGCTTTGAGAAGTGTGAGTCTGATTTTGTAGTTCTCATCAAAGTCCATGAGTTTATTTCCAATTTTTAAGAGTGCATGTGACATGAAGTCATAAAAGTCTCCTCTTATTACAAACTCTTTGATTGTATGAATTACATTTTTGATTTTGTCTGCAATTTCCATCACTGTTTTTTCAAAGTCTATTTTCAAGTTTTCCACAGCAAGTTCCAGGTCATCTATTGTTACAGAAAAGTCCTTTGTCAAATAAGATACCTTTTCTTTTATCTCTTTTACTTTGTTCTCTAGGTCCATTTGTCTTATAAGATCATTTACTTCCATAGGTATCCGATTCAGCCTGCTTCTAAATTGTTGAATTGAGAAATTAATATCAATGCCATTGATGTATTGTTGCAGAGATTCTAGAGCATTCAGAAGAGCCTCTTTCACAATGTCAAACGCAACAGGCAGGCTCTTGATGAAAGGAATCTCAACAATATGGCAGTCACTGTTCTTATCATACTTAAGAAAACCAGAGGCCTTGAACTCTTGGATTTCTTGTAATTGTGTTTCTCTAATGGAATTCAATTCGCTGAAAAGGTTTGTAAGCAGTATGCCAGAAAACTCAATTCCAATTTTTTCATGGTCATTGTAAGTATTGATTTCCTGATTGTAAGCATGACTGTTCATTTTGGATTGAGACTTCCATTTCAGAGATTGTTTGCTAGGTGTTAGTAGACCATAACATGTGTTATCTATATGAGCAGAGGACACGCCGCTTTCTAATGTATGCTTGGTTGATGCTCTGCACTCATGTGAATATGCCAGGGCTGCTGGTTCAGCTTTGACCAGCAGCTTGCTGTAAAGTTGTCCGCTGTGTTTTCCAAATAGATTGATTTCTCCATCGCTATTGACAAGGCCATCCAGGGTGAAACTAAAAGGCACAGCCATGGTCTGAATGTTGCCGTCAAAACGTAAGGATTCAGAAGTGACTTGTGCTTCACATCTAGATATGGAGGCAAGTCCAGCAAATTCAAATTCACAGTTCTGACTCAGCTGGACATCCATTATTCTCCCAGATGCACTCGACTTCATAGTCCCTGCCATGTCTGCATATTTTATTTCGTAAATATGTTTAATCTGATCTGCTTCTCCGTAGGCTCCTTTCAAGCTTCCAGTTAGGTCCATCGTAATTGGCTCAAGTTTCAGGTGTCCTTCATTGTTTAAATTTAAACTGTGGAGCTTTAAGTCATTGGTGACATCTATTGACGTGACAAATGGTTTCATATTAACCCTGATATCATGTCTGTAGTAAACATCTTCACAGATAAAGTTGTCTGTTTTGGAGCGGAGATCTGCAGTCCATAGAGTGAGGGCCAGTGTGTGGCTATTTTCTGTTTTTATCTGCTTTAGTGATCCCACTGAGTTGCTAGAAATGGTCAAAGTCCTTCGGTTTAATATGACATTAAGGGTGTTTGCTGTGCTTGCATCATGTGCATAGCCCTTGAAGACACCATTCAAGGATGCTTCTGCAGTTGTGACTTTTCCTTCAATGTTCAGCTCTCCTCTAGCTTCCTCAGCCATTGCCTTCGATAAAGATGAGAGGGTCACTCCACTGCGGTCTATGTTGCCGTTAAAGACGTTCTCAAATGTTACAGGACTACATTGAATGCTATTGGTTCCACTGGTGGTCAGAGCATTTTGGTTAACTGTTAATGAAGCTTTGTGCAGGGCACGACCTACAGGAGAGGTGAGTGAACCTTCAGAATTTACTTCAAGTCCATTTGAATTCAGAGTACAAGTTAAGAGGGAGAATGCCCTATTTGTTGCATCATCTGCCTGAGACTCGATCCTGAAAATCGCCAGTTGACTCGACAAGCCAAGCTCAATCTTGTTGTTGAACAATTTACCCAGAGCTGTTGCAACAGCATTGCTCTTCAGGGTCACCTGGGCATCTTTGTACCTTAGCTCTGCCACATGCTGCAGTACTTGATCCTGTACATTTGTTTTAGATACAATGTTCAACTCATTGTTTGCATAAACTCCCTGTATCATGTTGTTAACTTGGATTAGCGGTGAGCTGAGGCGCAGGTTCGACTCTCCCCTGCCTTCTCGGACCAGAGGAAGGAGGATGTAGCTTTGTGTGTAGGTGGTGGTGGTGTGCAGTGGACCTAGTTCAAGCAACCCATCAAATGTGCCATCTCCTGTTACTTTATCTGCGGTTGAGGTCGATTTGGCGGAGTAATCAATCGAGCATTGCAGGCCTAGGGGACTTGATACTATTATCTTGTAGTTACCCCTTGCATTTACATTGTCTGTCATGCTTAAAGCTTCAGAAATGCTGAAGCTTGCATCAATGAGGCCATGGCTAAGGGAGCCATTCATAATATACTTAACATTATCTTCAACCTTTCCAGACACCATCCCGGTACCTTTAACATCAAACAAAAATGACAGTGATGTCAGTAATAATGTCAGTAGAGACATCAGCAAAGGTTAAGGGTGACATCTTATTAACTTTTTCTATCTAGTAACAAAGCACACATGGTTGCGTTCAATTATACATTTTAACTGTAAGTGGTATCTTACCTTCAATTTTGTATGACAATAGGTTGAAAGGGGACTGGGCCATAACTTTGTACTGGGCAATGAAACTGGGTACATTTATGGTGTTGTTGCCCCCAGAGATGGTGCCTTCCCAATTGTAAAGGTTGCTGTTGATCTTGGTGGATGCCTCAACAAGACCAAGGAGAGGAACAGTGAAGTCCAGGGATCTGGGTATGGTAAATGTTGGTACTGGATAGTTTTTGGCAGGAATATGGACACCTAGTGTTGGTAGATTAACGTTCGGTATGGACAGGGAGGCTGGGATATTTAGCTCCTCTGAGGTCTTCCCTCCAAGTGGTAAAGGAATTTTGACATCCATCTTGTCCTTGTTGAACTGGTATCTGAATAAACTGTCACTGTTAAGAAGTCAAAACACACATAATTAGGATAGAAATATAAACAATCAATGTATTTGAAACATGCTATCGTTTTGTAAAGTTAATCTATTAATAAGTAATAAGTGGTATTAAGTGGTTAATAAGTGGCATTAAATTAAACCTATAAAAGATCAATCCAGTGAAAACTTACATTTGCAAGAACAATCTTTCAGGGAGGGCAGGCAAGGTAAGATCTGAGATGCTTCTCTTGCTTCGCAGTTTTTCTATCGAGGGGATGCTTGCAGACAACTTGTCCAGCCAAATATTACCTGCCTTTATGGAGTTCGTTATGGGGTACATTACAACAAATAACAACTCACAAGAATAAAATGTAGTTGAATAATAGTATTCTAATAATAATAGAAAAATCGTGTGCAATTCGGAGTGCAATTCACTCGCAATTTTACCTCAATGCCCTTTGTGACGATGTGACGCAGCTTCATGTCCGTCTTGGCCACCCTTTGGTCTAGGAGGTCATCAATGAGTCGCTGCAGTTCCCTGTGGTAGTTCTCTACATTTGGAATCAGTTTCTGGATTTCCGAATTTGTATCAGAGTTAATTTCCACCTCAAATTTGTTGTAATCTGTGAAGGGACGTTCCCAACAACCCAACAGAGAAACAAAGAAACAAATGAGAAAAAAAAAAAGTATTGATACATCAATTTGAATAATTTCCAGTTTGTCATAGTCATGTACAAGAGCTGTCCGACGGTTACCATATTTCAGGGTAACTTTTTGCACTGAGGCGGTCTCGGGGAGGTTAAGGGCAGCTTCTACACCGATGATCACTGCATCTTCATCCTTCAGGGTCATTGTGAGAGAGGCATCTGCTTTCAGGGAAGGAACAGCCATCTGGAGTTCTAACATGGCGTTCTTCATCATCTCAAGCCTGTGTTAAAAACAAGGCGTTCCATGTCAGACAGTGTTAGACAAATGTAAAGGCAACTGTCAATTTACCTACCTAATTGCAGAATTACCTGGTACGTCCCACCAGAGTCAGCTGTGGGATGTTCTTGTTGGTTACATCGATGGTGATGCCTTTCATCTTCTTGCCCTTGACATTATTGTCGGTCACGGCTAGCTTAATACCCGCCTCCAGGTCAAAATCAGGGATGTTGACCTCAGTTGTAAAAATGTTCTTGTTGCGGTTGTACTTCAGGGAGGCTGTCGCTTCTTTTGATTCAGTGCCTGGCAGATTCAGAGAGAACATTTACTCATTCCAAAATATTATGGAATTCCTGAAATGTAATTGTTTGTAATAATCATTGCACTGGGCGAACATCCATAGAAACTGTAGTCACAAACCAGGTGACTAGCACACCGACAACATCCAACGTCACCTTATAGTGTTGAAAAGATTCCTTATCAAAATGTCTGACCACATCATACAAACACGCAGTGTTAAGCATCTTTCGATTTGAGGGGTTTAAGTTGCATGCCAAAAACAAAACAAAGAAACAGCCGGTGTTGCAGAAAGGTGACACCTCTGTGAAAAGGGTCTATTGTCAAATGTCTGTAGATGCTGACACTTGCGTTGCTTACACAGTGCTATTAAAAAGGTGCCGTTTAATTATTCAATTTCCCTACCTTCTGCCTTCAAAGAGAGCTTCAAAGAATCCACTTTATGGCGACCGTCTTTACCCTCACGAAGGACTTCTCCAGTGAGGGTGGCAGTGTACTCTGAAACTTCCCCTGTGGGTTGGATCTCTATTGCAAACCTGACATAGTGAAATACAGGTTTCAAAGATCACATTAGAATTTGGTCAGTTTAGACATCCATTGAACATCTAAATAACTATGAACTAGGCTATTTTTGAGTTTGCTCACATCTACCACTTTTCAGTGTAGAATCTTGTGAATCTTGTGTGTGTTATGTTAAGCAACACTACAGAGATTTTCCCACTAGAGGTTCTACACTAATAGTACATTAGATCAAGATTAGCCTTTTAGCCTTCAGATGATTTCTCACCTTAAGATGGCAATAAACTTGCACATGTCTAGTGTGTGTAGATATTTCCGAAAGAGACACAAACAAGAATCAACTACCATTAATGAAACTAATAAGCAATTACCTGGTTTCTCCTGTAAGAGGGTAATAGGGGGCCTCATCTGTGGAGCTGGCGTCGTAGTAATGTGCAATAGTGCAGAGCTTCAGACCAGTGAAAAGGGACTGACATTCAGTAGAATCAACCCTATCTTCCACCATGGAAGGTACAATGGTCACCTGACTGGAGGAGACTGATAGTACCTTGTTGCTGTATTTGAAGAATTAAATTTCACTCATGAGCAACATTTACACATTGTATGTCTGGGATGAAGGTTATAGCCGTGCCATTGCTCCTTGAACACGTTTGTAATAACTTGAAGCAGGTTAAACACGTACCTGAAGCTAAAAAGATGAGTGTTGGTCTTCGGGGCAGGGATAGAAAGCTTGAACTGGTTTTTGTTCATGGAGACCTTGGCGTTGAAAGAAGTCTCATGGTGCATGTTTGTGTGCATCTCGAGGCCTGCCACTACAAAATCTGGCAGGTGCACTCCCATTTGGGTAATGAATTCCAAGTCAACTGAAGGCATGAAAGACAATTGCCGCTACAAGGAAGACCATTATGGTAAGATATAGAAATCAAAGTGTGAAAACATTGTATTCAAGGTTTTTTAAGGGTCATTTTTTTCTGCTCGTGTTCATTCAATTATTATAAGATCATTACATTTAGCAGAAGTAACCTACCATGCCAGGAGCAAAATTCAAACCTCCTCGTGCACCAGGGGCGATCACCCCAGCCAATGAAAACTTGAGAGGTAAGCCAGAAACCGTGGGCAATGACATAACATTTTCCATAAAGATGTAGTGTGCAAAGAGGTCATTTTCGTTGCTCGATGTCAGGGCTGCGATTGCCTGTTGAGACAAAAGAATCAATAACACAGCCAATTGCAAGCTCAATTTTGTTACATTTTGGTGTGCTTTAAGCTACAGCAGTTAGCTACAGCAGTTACTGATTGTTTTATTTTATGATGGACTCTGTCCCCCTGGATGGACTAGAACACAAAGAAGAAACAGACATTTCTTCTTTGGAGATCAATAAATCTATATTTTTAATGAATATTCTCTAACTTCTGAAAAGCTTTTACCTTGGCAGGTAGTTTCTTGAAGAACGTTTGATAGTATGTGTACAGAGTATCAGCCATCTGCTTCATTTCACTGGTCTTGACATATCCCATCTCCCTTCCTAGGAGTGTCAGGTAGGCAGTGGCCTCTGGGGGCGGGGAGGAGCCGATGTCATTAAGAAGGGAATTGATGCTGTTCTTGATGTCCAGTAGAAGGTTTTGTGGGAGCTGAATCATGAAAAGTTGTGTTTTAGGCTGATGTTGACCACAGTTAAGTGCATACCTTATGTTCATGCATAATAATGTTCTGATGGGTCCCTGGATACCACATTACCTGTCTTTTCAATCTGCTTCTGTCAGGGGTTAATCGGTCCAAAATCCTTTGGAGCACCTCGGGGACTTTGTATGCTCCTGAGTTGTACATAGCCCTGGAGACGGCTTCAGGGAAGAAACCCCTCTCTCCAAAAAGAGCATCTAAGGTCGGCTCAAATCCTTTTCCCTCAATGCCGACCTTTCAAGGTAAAGATTACAAAAAATATATCAAAGGACATATGCAATAAATATTAACCTGCTGTTGGGTACAGAGGAAAAAGGAAGATGTTCTTTATTAACTGATGTACTCCCAAAAGGTTTGTGCTACTGTTCATTAACGTTACTGAACAGTAGCACATGTGAGGAGTGGTACAGTTCAGTCATGCTATTTTCTCAAGATAGTTAGCATATTATACAGGGTCTTCATCTACATGTGAGGAGCTCTTTGTCTTCATACAAGATTCTGATGAAGACTTTTACTGACAAGTTTGTGAAAAACTTGTCTTCTTTAAACCTAGTATGCTGGTTCTATGACTCCGTCATAACTGTGCGGTTATCAAAAGTTAATTAAAACCCTTCCAGCCAATCAGAATTGAGTATTCACCCAGGCCATGGTATAAACATGATATTTTTTTGTATGTTTTGTAAACATAAATAGTTTTTGACAGATTAATCCATCACAATCTTAAATAATGCCCCACCACAATCACCTTGTCTTCATAAAATGTCAGCCATACCTCAAAGATATCCTGCCTGAAGTCTAGCACCCTGAGGGTTGTCTCCAGCATCACTTCCTTTGGCAGTGTATTGGCTCCATCGAAGATGAAGTTACTCTGCACTGAGCCTATGGGTGTTTCCAACTTGTAGTTGTTGGATGCGCTGGAGCCCATAAACGTGGAGGATGGCTCGCCTTGCCAGGCCATCTCAACGTACCCTCTCATTCTTTAGGCAGGATGGAAAAGGTGGTAACCAAAACATTTGGGCCATGGCACAAAAGCTGAATCTACATTATACTAATCTTTTGTCACATCATACCATTTTCCCTCAAAACTGTTTTCTAATGAAGGACAGCGTAAACACACAATCATAAAAAAAAAGTGTTCTTTCCTTATTGATTCATGGGGTCAAACCGAGTGGGTGTGGTTTCAGCGCTTTCAGCAGACACGCCCCCAGTGTTTCAGAGCAGAGAATACTGCTTATTTTTTCATGATTTTGAAACATAATTTTATATACTTGCCGATTTGTTTAATCATGGCTGGGTGGTTAATAACTTATTTTTCTGTGGTGTGACAAACTCGGAACACATATTTATTTTTACTTTGGGGTTAGGGGGTGTCGTATAATGTGGGGCCTGTGAAGCCCTTTGAGACTGTAACTGTGATGAAGGGTGGTACAAATAAAATGGACTTGACTGGACTTGATTATCAAATACTCACCGCTGCATCTCCGGGTCGATGGAATTGCGAATGTTGTCAAGGTGAGAGAACACAAAGTCCCTGAGCTGTGGCTCCACCACACCCGGCACAGCGTTGATAAGTTGTATTATCAGGGATCGATCTCCCCTCTTGATCAGAATAAGGTATGCTGCCACGCGGTTCTCCACAGGGCTCTGAGGGTTCCTGTATATCTCCAGGAGGACATTCTGAATCTGTGGCAGGCACAAGTGTTGTAACAAGTTTGTTAAAGTCATGTCCGTTTCAGTGAAAATGATACAACATAGTGTGTTTTACCTAAATACACATACACAATTTCAATTCGGATGCCTTATACACTTACACTTTTTTTTTTTTGGAAATTCATTTGGAAGTGAGCGTACATGTCTTTGTCAGGGATTAGATCAATTGGAAAAAAAAACAGCAACAACTAGACAATTTGAATATAACAATAATAGGCCTATCAGAGTTTCCCACAGCTGTTTATGAAAATGAATGGCTGCCGGCCAGAATAGGGTAGGGGTAAGGTTAGGCTGTTCCATAACATTATTACATATAAAAAGTACACGCTGTTACATGTTGTTACATCACTTATTACATGTGTAATAATCACATTGTAACAAGGACACTGTAATATAAAGTGCTAATGCTCAGATCCTAATTAAATCAAACAAAGAAGGTGTAGCGTTCATTACCTCATCATTGATGTCCATCCGTCTGAACGACTGGATGGCTGCCTTCTGGTTGGACTGCGGAGCGGTGTCACTCTTGGCACACCGCAGGATGGACGGAATCAGTCTGTTGCCAGCTTTTTGTATGACTCGACCCATGACACCGACAACCTGCAGTTTAAGGTTAGGAGTTCATTCCAGTACAACGTTCTTTCTTCATTCTGTCTCTCTCCTGCCCCAATGCCATTTCAATGTGTGTCACCGGTGTTGCGTGCTAATTCTGTTCACCTGTGTTCCATGTATTATTTAGGTTCCCTAGTTGTTGCCCCTGTTTGTCAGTTCCTTTTATTTATATTGTTGTGTTTTGGTATCAGCTCTGTTGTACCCCAAGTAAAATCCTGTTGCCTGGTAAGAGTTATTTTTTTGGCTTTCTCTAAACTACAATAACTACAAAAATACAATATATTGATTCAACATAATGTGGGATCATCTTGCAAACAATATTGACCTGTAATAACGATATAAGGTTATAGAAAAATTTGACATTGAAAACATACCCGTAGTGCAAGGAAGGACTCTTCGGGGTTCTTTGAGCAGTCTTCTAATAGGGTCTCCATGAACTCTGACACTTCTGTCATCTCTGGGCTCATGAGTCCACCACTGTTGAACCTGTAAGGTATGTCGAAGCGACGTATAAAACTTTGGCGAGTGAGCTTGACCACTCTTGTATATTTCCTGCTCTTTAATTACACATGTCTACAGATAAATGTTTTTTGGTCTGACAATGACGCTGTGTGTGAGTGTGTCCATTGATTGCGTGTAAGAATCGATTAAAAACACATATTTGAGGAGGAAAAAAAGAGGTTGTACTGTACCCTCTGACGGTGTTGGCAAGCGCATACATAATGGCCTTGCTCTGTCTGAACTTGGCCGTGCTGAGCATGTCTCGCACACGCCGGGCGTCAGGGTTGCTCTGGAGGCTGAGCCCATAGACCAGGGCGTCCATCTCCAGTGACAGCCCTCCTACAGCTCGGATGGCCTGCAGGATGGCACTGGTGCATTCTGCCGTGCCGCACTGGAAGAGGGCCTGCCAGGTCAGCGCAGCAGACACGTCCAGCATTTCAGGGAGGGCGGTGCTCAGCGTCTCGTTCCGCAGCCCACGCAGGCCAGACACCAGCTTGTGGAACAGGCCGGCCCTCCCCTGGCCCTGGCCTGTACCGGCCAGCTCTTTCAAGTGCTTCAGCGTTTGGAGGATGGTGTCCTTGGTCTGGACCGGAGCTTTGTCCTCAGCCTCTTGGAAGTGAAGCGGGCTGGCACGCAAGGGGTCCACCTCTGTACACATACACACGCAGACAAACACACACACGCACACACACAAACATTGAAGTTATGTCAGTACAGATTCCCATTTTGCAGAAACACTGCAACACTCAACATGCGCTATGTAAGTGTTCCCATTAGCAAACTCTAGTGGCTTGAATTATAGAGGCTACAGTTATAGAGAATTTTCAAATGACAAAAAGTTACTGTCGTTACATCATGCAGGTTTAAGCATCACACAAAGTAATCCTCACCAAAGTATCTGCTGTTGATCCGTGGAGAATCTTCCAAGGTCAACCTCTGTGTGACTACAGATGAAATACCGTTGTCTCTGCAAGGCAACCAAAAAATAAATCAACAATAGTCAGCCTTTTGTTTACCTCGATGCTCAACATACCCTCTAACATGGCTGGAACTTACTTGTGAGAGAAGGGCAGGTAGACGTGAGTTTCTGTGCACATGGCCCTAGACATGTGCTTCTTCCGGTTGTCAAACTGGTAGTTACAATTCTGAGTGCTTCTGATCAGCTTAGCCATGGGTTGATGCTGCAGATAAAGAAACACTGTTTCATCTTCTTCCAAGATTAATTCTAATGGAGGGTTTTTTGGTTGATACATTTTATGTTGTGCAGTGCACCACTAGAGTGAGCCATATAAGCAATGTTAAACAATCAGAACAGTTTCACATATTACTTAACCATGCACTCTTTGTTGTAAACAATGATGATCAATACAGAAAAGAATGTTGAGTCTATATTTAACTAAATTAAACATCTATTCCTCATAAGTATATTATGTTCTAAGAGATGTAGCAAGTCCAAATAATGAAAGTCTCTTTGGATAAACGCGGCAACCTTGTAAATGTTATTTGAAACACTAATCGTTTTATTCAGCAGTTTCTATATAAGAGTGCGTGGCAATCACATGGATGATGTTTTTCAGTCATTTTGGGTAAATGGCCAGTAATGCCATTAAAAAGAAGCAAAGAAAAAAAATCCATTCAAACCTTGGTTAATGGATGTCTATATATGGCCTTTTTCATTTACAGTAGGGTCAGACTGACCGGCCCCCCTGCCACATGTGTTTTTGTAATGTGACCCACTGTTAGTTTTGGTTTGTATTCAGGACTTTGTTGTTTGGCATTGTTGCTGTATCATCACTTGCTACAATACCATATTGCATCAGATCAGAAATGTGTTTTGAATCAAAATAATACGGCCCCGATTTGACACAACTGGTTGTATGTATAATGTTTATGTTGACTTTCATTTGAATGCGGGTGGTGTGTTTTACCAGTTTCTGAATCAAGGCCAAGGGACTGTGGTCCTGTACCCTGCCGTAGAACTGGTCACATTCGGAGAGGTCTCTGGACATCGATACATCAGTTGCGATGTCCTTCTGGGCGTTGATCGTGTACTCTGTTGCACACACACCGTGCACAGTATTCTGGCAAAAAGGAGGGACGGAAATTATGGGACTAGGTTTTGTTTAAAAGGCATAACATCACTGTGCATGCATGCATATGTCACTTGCAGTCCATTCCTTGTGATATTGAGAAAGCGTGATCAAGTGAAAAATATAGCTGCATGGTCATTTCGATTAAATTATCAGCAGAACATGCTTCTCATTGAAGAGCGAGGCACTCACCATGTAACTGTTGTGTTGCTCCTCTTCAACTGGAGCCAGCAGAGCTGAGATGATGCCTCTCTTCACGTTGAGGATGTTGACCTGCTCGTCTGGCTCGGGGTACAGTTCGACTTTGATGGCCTGCTCCACGGTGAACTTTAAAGGGTTCCTGGATAATGATGGAGAACAGGGAAACAAACACAAAATGTTCATTTTCACTTCCAATAACTCTGCTAGTCTTCTTCTGTTTATTCTATTTCTTAACAAACAATTCTAAACCAAATGTTTAAACACAAATGTATTGTTAAACGATTAAATTAAAATGGATGGTATCCAGTTCCATATAATTATATGAAGAAATGCAATTAGTTAAAACATGAAAAATAGGCTTGTTTTGACAATTGAACAATTCTCAATTCTGTAGATCAACCATTTCTGAAAGGTAAGAATAAATTCACACCACTCATTGTCTTTATGGTACAGCAGTGCTACTGGGAGATCATTTCGATAATATATCTCATATGGAAACTGTGATATGGCACTAGCTATCAGGAGTTTCATGGTGTCTGTGGCATCACAAGACTCTCAAAGCCATGCTGAGGAAGGCCATCGATAAAGACGGAAGAAATTGGGACCAGCTTCTCCCCTACCTTCTGTTTGCAGTAAGAGAAGTTCCACTGAAACTTTCCACTGCTTTCTCACCCTTTGACTTGTTGTACTCCCACAAACCCAGGGGCCTTCTAGACACAGCCAAGGAGACTTGGGAGGAGCAACCCTGTCACAACGTACTGTGATTGAACATGTGGGGGCGATGCGAGACAGGATGGCAGCTGTGGTTACCATTGTGAAGGAAAGCGCAGAGAGAGTGCAGCTTATAACAGAGCAGCCCAACCCAGAGAATTAAAACCGGGAGTCCTCGTGCTGGCCCCCACAGTAGAGTGCAAGTTCTTTCCTACTTGGCAGGGACCATTCAAAGTAATTGAAAAGGTTGGGGAAGTCAATTACAAAGTATGACAAGTGGAAGAGAAAAGGTGAGCAAATGTACCATGTTAACCTCCTAAAGAAATGGCATGTTCGAGAGGCATTGTTCAATTGTCTTCCCCTCCAGAGAGCTGAAAGAACCTGCCTGGGACGAAGAGCAGTTTGGCCCAGACTTCTCGCCTCACCAACCGCAGCAAGCAAAGGAGCTAGTGGATGGTAATCGAGATGTCTTTTCATCCCTCCCGGGCTGCACCCACCTTGTGGAACATGAGATACACAGCCAACCAGTAAAAACTGTGAACCAAAAGCCGTATAGGGTGCCTGAGGCCTGCAAGAATCTGATTGATGAGGAGGTAAGGAAGATGTTGGAGATGAACGTAATTGAAAAGATTCATAACCACCCTTGATCTCACAAACGGGTATTGGCAGGTTCCCTTGTCTGCAGGATCAAGGAAGAAGACTGCCTTTTCCACTCCCAGAGGCCTTTGGCAGTACCGGGTGATGCCCTTTGGTCTGTTTGGAGCTCCCGCCACATCACAAAATGGCCGCCGTTGCACACACTACATCTCTCAGGATGCCTCACCACTCAGACAGGTGTAGGTGCTTAAGCCACCTAATTGAAGCAGGACTTAAAAACGTGAGGAAAAACAGAACAGGGGAAGCAGAGGGACAGAGAGCATGCGGCTGGAAGGAGCTGGGCAAACGGACTTGGAAGAGACCTTACATTGAGGAAAGTACCTTAATGTATATGAACTGTTCAAGTGGAAGAAGACACCTTTAAAGGGGAAAACTGACATTTTATGTTGAGGACTGTATGGAATTCTGTTGCGTTGTAAAGAACCATTTTTCTCCTCCGGGATGTTTTAAGTTGGATCGTGGACTTTGATTTTGATTGAAGCAATTACCTGAGTTACTTGTTGACAACCTGCTTACTGGAGAATAAAACTTCCTCTTCTTTTGAACCCTCTACTTTTGTCTGTTTTATATTGCACTGCCCAACCCTAGCCTGCCCGAGTGACCTCTCATGAAGTTACAGTATGTATCCAATGCCAGTCTCACAAACACATTGCACACTCACTTTGCCATGGCAGCCTGAAAGGCATCCGAGTCAGCCGTTGGCCTGTAGACGGGCCGGCCCGTTTCCATGAAGGAAACCTCTCTGAGAACACAGGACTTGGTGTGCAGGATGAATTTACATGCCTGGGGGACTTCGAGCTCCACCTGCAGGTGGGTGGCGAGAACACAGGGGCGGTGTCAGGGAGCCAATAGACAGACAGTAGACAGAGTAGATCAGGGGAATAGATAAACAGATAAATAACTTGCTGTTTTTATTCACTGAGCCAAATAAAATAATAAAATACATAAAAAATGATTATTGCATTTATTATAGATAAAAAAAGAATGCGTACATTACAAGAAACCTTGGGGCCGTTCCTGAGGATGGCAGCGCCCACCACTCCGTTTTCACTCTCAGTGATATACCGGTAGACATATTTTTTATAGGCCTTGTATCGGCTGGCCACTGTATAAAGGCAAAAGGTACACAGTCAATAGGTGGACTCAGACTACAACTCCAATCATGCCAATTAGTTACCAATACATTATATGGTTTGTTTTCATTAGTTTGCACTTCACTTTCTCTCGCCAAAACCATTTGTGTTACTAATTCTATTCCACATATCTATTGTTTACCTTCCATGCAACAACCTTTTCTTTTGGACTTTTGCTATCTAGGAATCCTTGAAGGTGGTGATCAAATCACTTTATCCATTAGCTTGCTTGTTATGTTTACATGTATTTTATGTGCAGACCCCTCAACGCTCCACATCATGACTTGAGTCCAGACCTTTGGACTTTCTGGCAATTCAAATACTATTCCTGCCCGCTGCTGCAAACAACACATTGCATGCTGAACCATGAACAGAGAGGAACAAGGGTCCATTGGCCTCTGCTATCTTGAAAAAACAGGTCAATTTTTTAGAGCTTTAGAGCACAAGCAGAGGTTACACAGTCACCTGTGGTGACTACGTATATATATGTCATGTTATTGAGATACCAAATCTGTAAAATGTATCTAAAACCATACATTTTACAAACATGAAATGAGAACATGTAATGAAATCATGAAATGTAACTTACAAGATGAAAATCTTTTTGTACAAAAATCAAGAAATCAATGCAGAAAGGAATGCAGAAATATGTGTGAAAAGCATATAATAGATTTAAATCAACTTACAGAGACATGTTGATGTCTGCTTCTCATTCTCATTGCCTTGCACTTGAAGATGAGAAAATATATTACAAAGGTAAGGCAATCAATAATTTTTATTACAAGGATATAACACAGGCAAAACATCTTTAAATATATTTAGGATGAACAGCCCATATGAGTTGTAGTTGTATTTGTGTTCCATTACAAATCACCAATCATCATTAACTATTGTGTGTTGAGCTTTAGCCCGGAAATGTTTGTCATTTAAAATGTTAATTTAAGTAGTAATGGTTAAAGCAGCCATGCTGTGCTAAGGTGAGAAAAAGGATAAACTTACGAGCTAATGCATAGCTGCTCAGCAGGAGCAAAAGAAACAGCTTGTTGCCCCCCATGATGGCCAATAGAGGAAAAGGAAAACGTAAAATAAGAGTGTTGTACCCTATCCTTTTTCTGCGCCCTCAGACTCTACTGGCTGCTTACACCTTTATCTGGGTCTTTTATAATGTCCCCCTCTGTCCATCAGACCTTCCTCCACAAAACCCTGCAGAGGCCTAAAGATAAATAAAACAACGGACCAACTCAAAGTTCAAATTGTGTGACTACAGCTCTCAGCACAACTGCCGTACTGATCCCATTACAGAAGGCTCAGCGTATTAGCTTGATGTATGATATTTTTAAAAGTATGCAAAGGCAGCATCATTGAATCACCTACATTTTTACCAGTGTGGCAGAAGAAAGAACGAAAGAAAAAGAATGAAAGAAAGAATTCCCTAAGAAGTTCCCCACCCCACTGCAATCGGTATTGGTAATGGCATATAGTATAGTAGGCCCTACTGTATATCGTATTATATCAATTGTATTCACTTTGTTTCGTTATATGGGCTATGGTAGTCTAGGTTTGATAAGATAAGATGTACTTTATTAATCCCAGATGGGAAATTTGGGTTATGAGATATGATGGAGGAAATACCATGACAATCAAATAAATGTGAAGTCACATGAGGTGAACTTTGACCCTGTATGCTCTCTAGGAAGATAGCTTTGAAAACCATGGGCTCAACATTTCTACACCTCGTTTTTTGTAAATTAAGTAATTAACATGTTATTTTGATAAGACTAAAAATTAAATACACCTTCATATGTATATTGTTGTATCTGTATCTAATCTAATTCATTTATAGAGACCAATAGTCTCAATTGCAGGAGATACACACATAAAAGATAGGCATAATTTAATAGGTCCTACAACACTCAACAAAATAAAGTCAGTAAAAAATATGTCATACAGTACAAAATAAAAAACAATGCAATAATATGGCTTTGTTTTATATGTTGCAGTTTTTATTGGTTTTATTGATCAAAATAAAGTGTGGTCAACCTTAGCCTACTTTGCTCTCATGAAGCATTGGTTATATTGATCTGTTGATATAGGCTTTTGTTGTCATAGATTGATAATAGGTGCCATTTTAGTTGTAATGTGTGATGAAATTATTCCTGTGCTTGCTAAGACTACACACACAACCTAAACCCATGGCCTAAAACTGATTTTAATGAGGACTGCTGGCTAGCTTACCATGATCATGTGTATAATTGATAAGAGACCGAACCTTTGTAGTTTACACAGCTCAAGGTTCACAACGGCTACCGGCATGCTTAACATCATACAGTTTATTTTGATATTCCACAACACTATCTATATATTTCCATTTCCACTTTGGATCAATAGAATACAGAAAATAATAAGAAAATGTAGGCCTAGTGATCACTTAGTTATGAGTAGGCCCACATAAAAAGACATTTTGAAAATAATTTTAAAAATTGCCCAACTACTTGTGTGAAGTGGAAATGACTGTAATTAGACCTTAATAAACGGCTACATCTAACGTGCTTTGTCCTTGAAGCCCGTTACACACGCGGGTCGTTTAACGTGTGGGTGTGGAGTCGCGGCGATTACGCGCTACGTACGAGTCCCGAGACGGGAAATACACGCACGCCCTATGATCGCGTGTGAGTGGCCGTTATCCGGTCAACGCGTTACTATTGTGATAAAGCTCAAGGGAAAGTCCGATCAAACTCGGGCTGTTGCATTTCCGCCGTCATGCCCGACGGATTAGTAACAAGCAGGTAGGAAAGCATAACATTCGCCGAACTCTTAAAGCACGTATCGCCTTGTTATTCATGCTGCAACAAACAAACAAACAAACAAACAAACAGTTTTCGCAGTGGACACTCAATCGCGTTCAAATTAGACGCTTAGTGTAACACGATTTAAAAAACGTGCAACTTAATCGCTTCTTCGAGTCTTGCAATAGAAATTGTGTTTTACATTGTCATGTATAAGTCTAAAGGTAAACAGACTCACATCACATATAAACCAGACTAAATACATCACATATAAGCCAGACTAAATACATCACATATAAGCCAGACTAAATATATTATAGACATGGAGACTTGATGACAACAAAGTTCCCCTGCGTCCAGGACCCTCCAGAACGAGGCCACGGGGATCGACCTGCAGGTCCCTCTCCACCAAGAGGTGCGAGGGGCCATGATGACGGGCCACGTTGAGTACCAGATTATTGTCATTACGAGGCTGGTCGCCTTTAAGTCTCCGAGGCATAAACCAGGAGATGTAGTGCAACTGGTGGTAAGGTGCCTAAAACAGAATACCCGTGTGTTACTCTTGGTTAAAGCATAGCTCATTCTGTAAAAGAATAAAACGATATGTGACATAATATTATGTTAGAACAATATATAATCAATACATGGCAATACAAATTCAGCCATTCAGACTATTGTTAACATAAAAAACACACAAGGATTTTTTTCTACACAGGTGTCCAAAAAGTACAGCGAAATGGATGAGTTTTATTACAGAGTCATCGCCCGGTATCCCAAATTTCCCTTGCCTGCCATGCCACGCAAGACCTTGTTTGTGGGAGAGTCCGACATTCGTGAGCGCAGGGTGGCCTTCGATGACCTCATGAAGGCCATAGCTAAGCACCCCACACTCGCTACCTGTTCGGAGGTGATGGAGTTTCTAGGTAAAACACAGCCGTGCTAGTACTATTGCTAATACTATAATAATACCCTTTTCACAGAGGTGTCGCTCATAACACTAATTATGGGTCTGCTACTTTTATGTACCAGGACACGGGTAGTAGACTGAACTAGTGGAGATAAGTCTTCTACCCTACCTCTGTGAAAAGGGTCTATATATTTTTTTTTATTGCTTTGCCACGACTTCCTTTCAGTGTTTCTCGACAGTAAAATAAATATGAAATACGGTATGGATGGACAAACGTATCCCAAACAAGAACCACTGTGTGCATGCTTCTGCAGGCGGCAAGTCTGGTGATGTGGACATGAAGACCAGAAGCGTGTTACTTGGTGAAGAGCCTGTAGAGGAGGAAGAGGACAATTTTTTCCTCGGCGACGAGGAATCAGCTCCCAGCACCAGAAGACCAGCAGCGCAGCCAAGGAAGCCCAGCCACATGGAGGAGAATGAGAACAAAGCCACTGGTGACGATGAGGAGGAGGAGCAGAGTGAAGAGCCGTACCTTGGGCCTTTAGGAAACACCAAGTAAGGCTTTTTTTGTTGTCATTTTAAACTCAAGAGAAAGCTCAACACCGGTCGTCTTGATAAAAAAGGCTCTAGGAACACTTAGCATACAACTGGCTAACAAACAGCACTCACATGAATATACGATGACTTGCTTCTGGCTTTTCCATTTTGTAGGTCAATCACTAAGAAGGCCAAGCCGCCTCCAAAGCCTAAACCTAAACCTAAACCTCTGTTTGGAGATGACCAGCCCGTGGATCCCGACTTCTTTCATTTTCCAAATAAAGAAGGTGCAAGCAACAGTCATATACAGTCCATACACATGATTCTTGCATTTATAACACAATGAATGCATCCAATATCTCGCCATACTAGAAACATCTTAATTAACCGCCATGAAAACAACTACTAGTGTATCAATTACTCGCCCCTGATATCCAGGAATGCTGAAAGAAAAATCATCCCAATTATTCTAAATTAAAATGTATTCAAAATGATCCCAATTATTCTAAATTAAATATGATCCCAATTATTCTAAATTAAATATGATTCCAATTATTAGCCATTTCTGCTACAATGACGATGACAGGATCATCAGTCCCTCCCAGACGTGTTAACACAAAATATTGCTAAATAAATACATCACTTCTGCTAAATTCTACCACGAGTGTGTCATGCCTGGCCGGGTGAGTCCTCAAGCTGGAGACGGTTATTTAAAGTGTAAGTGAACCCCCTGTTTCAGCTCGAATTAAAAAATAATCAAATTCACTATGAGATTAAAAAAAAATGTGTTCTGGGCTGAGAGTTCTAGGAAGGAGGGGGGAGGTGTTATTCCCATGGTTACGACCCACGCCAACTTTGGGATACTTATTTTTAAAGCTAGTACACGTCATTGAGTATCAGCGGTGTAATAAGCTATGTTGTATATGAAATGCGCCACACACCGTGGCGTTGTACTATAAGTGTCCCAAGACGCTTAACCCTTGAAGTACTGTCAACCGCTGCCCAGACAGAGCTCCACACACCGTGGCGATATCGGACCCTCTCGCCGTCCGTGTCCCGGGACCTGACTGGTTGAGACTGGCAAAACATAGGATTTTACACCTGTTTTTCTTTCTACATTACGGTATTATTTACAATTTACTGTGACAAAAACGGCATAGATTACTAAGGCAAAACAAAAAAAACACAGACTTTTGGGTTCACTGGCAAAGTCATGTGCATGTGGGCCAAGTAGTGAACCTTCAAGTGTTTGAGCTGTACTGAGCACCACAGTGGGAATGGGATCATGCAGCATGGGTCATCTCTGTCCTTTTAATGAGGTTTCAACTTTATTGATGGACACCGTATTGATCATTGATTGATACAGTGATTATATTTTATTCTTGGTGGTGAATTCATTTTAAAGGCATACAGTAAGCTTTACGTTATTCTACTAACCTTTCGTGACCACAAGAGGTCTGTGGTTTGTTGAGGTGTGTGTGCGATGCAAGTGTTCCATACACCAAAATATAATGAGGAATAAACAATAAACGAGGAAGTCCTAATGAGTGGAATATTATGTGTCTATAATGTCAGGCTCAGCACTGGACTCTCTCCCTCTCTCGACAGGCCATTTGAAGGTGTTTGAGGATCCAGACCTTGGTGGGACAGTGAACTTGGGGGATTCCCTATTGCTTCCAACTGCACACGCCCAGCAGGCAGAGCCCTCTGCCGGGCTGTTTCTGGATGAAGACATGGACTCACTATTTAGGTACAGATCATGCAGCCCAATCTGACCCTTTAATTGGCTTACTTAGACGTCACCCTTAGACCCGTCGCATCCTTAATCAATATAAAGCGTTCCATTTACATCCGAGGGGGCGGGAAATGGACACGGCTTCATGAAGCGTCTTCCTCCTTTCCTTTTTAACCATTTACCTTCTTTAACCGTCAATATCTGTAAAATCAATACGCAACAGCAATAAGGACAGCTGTGTAACGACTCCTCCGACGCTGTGCAAATTCATGCCATATGTGCCCCTGCGGCCTGCGCTCTGTATGGACCAAAAACGCGATGTGATTTATAATTTGGTTTTGCAGCCTATCAACAAAGTAGGCCCATCAGTGCGTTTTTCAAAAGGACACATGAGTGAGTAGGCTACTTGGGTAATTTCAAACATCCGATACGACATTGGAAGCTAGTTAAAAAGACCAATGTATTTCATCCACTATGGCATGAGAATGTGCCGGTTCATACAGGGGCACATCAGGGCTAACCCCACAGTACTTCATCATTAGGAACATTGAAAACAACAAGGCGACTTCGCTAGGGCCTGCCGCATGGCCTGCCATCATCAGATTTTCAGACAGTTTTTAAACTCTTTCTGTTTTCACTCGCGGGGAACTGACGCGCAAGAGTAACATTCTATTATGGAACTCTATAATCCCGATATCAATCTGGACACCGGAGACGCATTCTCATACCAGGTGTAAATGAAATGTGTTGCATGCGTTTTGGCGATATCCGATTCATGTCCGATTGCCCAAAACGCACGTTAACGCCAGGTGTAAAAAGGGGGTCTTAGTCTCCAGTGGAAAAAATATATAGAAAAAGAATAAGGATGCGACAGAAATGGAAAGCAGAAACAGTGAGTTTAAGGTGCTGTTGTTTTAAACACTTCATTTAACATTTGGACCTGGTGTTTACCTGTAGGATAGAGGACGACTTTGACAAGCTTCTCCAGGTGACCAAAAGGACCGAAGGCAAACCATCTCTAGCGCCAAAGCCGAAGTTGAAGCCGAAACCACCGACATGGCCGGAGAAGCCCTCAGCTGGGGCCGGTCCGCTGGCCGTAGGTCAGCTCAAGGACCAGATGGACATCCTCAAGTACATCCAGCAGAATGAGTCTGATGGCACGAAGGACGAAGACCTTTTCTAAGTGCGTATCCAATGAAAAAATGACATCGGTGTTTACTCGAAATGATGCAATTGTCATATTCCAAAATTTGAGCATTGATCGTATGGTACTTTTGAAAGGAACTTTTTATAATCGTTATCAAGAAAATCTATCTAAGCAATTAGCACTTTCTTATGTATATTTTTTTAGCAAAAAACTATTGATCACACAAATAACAGCAGATTATAGACTAATGGCACAAATGTAATTTTGAGTGTGATACAGGAATAATACATAAAGAAACATGAATCGTAATGGCTGAGATGGGTTATGGGGATCCAGACTGTGCCCTTAACCAGTGTCTAGATTTGAACTGGCATTTTGACCTGCATGACAGGGCAACATGGGAAGACTTTTCACAGGCTGTTACATTAATTATGTCTGGACACATTTGTTACTATAGCATTTGTCCAGTGTTTAACAGTAACAGTCAAGTAAAAAAGTATTACCATTGTGTGTGTAATTGATAACCTACTTTTTTCGCAAATATTGACACAAATACTATAATATGCTGTTTGAGACAGAGACAGACATCTCCAATACTCTTTTTTTTTACTACTATATTACTTACACTATTAACTGGTCACATTTAACAGTGCTGTGAGTAAATGAACCTGGGGAATGCTCTGATATGAGAATAGGGAGAATGATGATTAAACACAAACCTTTGGCCTATTAATAATAAAAACTGTATTGTATATATTGTGCTTCCAACAATGAAGATAAGGACCTACCAGTATTGGGTTGCTTGTATAACCCTTAGGCTAGACATATGGACTGAACTGATGTCAACATTCATTTCAATGGATCCAAAATATACTCTTTTAATACTTTACTTTAAATAATAAAAAGTAAATGTACAATGGGCAAATATAGCAGAAACTTCAAGATGTGTGTACATCTTAATCAGAGAAAATGACCAATGACAAGCCGCAAGAACAGAACATTAAACATATTATAGCAATAATGCTCAAAATGCACATCAAGGTATTATCCCCAGAGATGAGCTTGTGCTTTCTCTGCAATTTCCAAATATCTGCTGCTAAGCAATAATATAAACAATCATTTAATAGCTAAATGTTATTTTGAAATCTCTTAACAATTGCTTTAAGAATATGCACACCAATCCAGTGCAAGTAAAGGTTCTTCTAATCGCTCCATACGAGCGATTACTCATTTTGGAGAGAGCGGCAACAACAGAGCAGAATCTGTCGCTACTTGTGGGTCCTTGAGAAAATGAGGGCGTATTTTATCTGCAGACTGAGCAGAAACTAAAACGTGTGTGTGTGTGTGTGTTCGAGAAAACTGAAAGACGAATGACTCATGTAAATCCAAAACAGGAAAAACACCACCACCAAACCGGAACATCCCACAATTTGATTGTATTTCAACAAGAAAATACCAGGAGAACATTAAAAGTGTAAAAAAAAGCTTGGTTTTCAAAGAGAAGTACATTCCGCATCTTTAATGAGCGTCAGGGTCTCTAGAGCATGTCTCTGGAGCCAGCAGCCTCTCGCACCATGTTGGAATAGACAGACCTGTACACGGCCAACACATCCAGGGCAGAAGGCCGGAGCCTGGGGTCCCGTCTCTTGCACTCCTCGTGGATCTGGAAGAGGTGGAAGTGCACCACGTCGCCCCCGGGCACCCTCCCCATCAGGTGCTGCGTCACATCGGGAACCTTCCACACGTCGGTGCGCTCGTCGTACCCGGGCATCAGCTCGTCCGAGAACGGCTGGCCATCGTCGCCTACCCCGAAAGGCCACAGTTGCTCCGGGGCCACAAAGTCCCCCGTGAGCTCCCGGTGACCGCATTTGGCAAGCAGGCCCCTGGACGCGTCCACCTCGGGGAGGGCATCCAGGTCGTTGACCACCAGGCGGAAGTCGGCGGTCAGCAGGAACTGGGACAGGGTCTTGTCCAGACTGTTGGAGTCGCACATGACGCGGCATCCCACTGGGCTGCCGTGGAGGTAGCTCAACGCCGACACATAGTCCAGTGCCAGGCGCAGCCGCGTCTGCCAGGTGTCACGGCTGTGGTGGCGCTCCTGCGCCAGCGTGGCGTCAAGGCTGAGGAGCGAGCCCAGTGGGTGGTACTCTGTGACCAGGAGGCGCTCCTCTGGGCACCAGCCCACCAGCTGCACCACGTGGGGCCCCTGCAGGGCCTGCAGCATGGACACGCCGTGGAGGAAGTCCTCCAGGTACTCGGCTGAGGACAGAGTAGACAGGGCCACCTTCTGACCACGCCACTCGGACAGATACACCTGGGGAGAGACAGGCAAATAGGATGATCATGATATCGGGATTGAAGTCAATGGTAATCTAATACATGTGGTACATGTAAAAGATGTGATAGTGATATTTCTATCCCAGTTCTATAAAAGTCATTGTAATCTACATGTGTGGTAATTGCAGTTTTTTTCTAATCTAGTGAATGCAAAAAATATGCTATTAAAAATCCTAAATACAGCATAATAAATACAAATGGAAGATGCAAATATTGTCAAGACACTAAACACCAATCTTGACATTTGAGGCGGGTTCGGGGTAGGCCTACCTGCTTGACCGCTCCCTGTCCGACGAGCTTCATCTTGCGCACCTCAGCCTTCACCTGCGGACACTGCAACCAGGGGGAGCAATTCTTCATAGTAGCCATTTTGAAGTGTCTGGGCGGACAGCCCATATAAGGTGCCACGGGGTGGCCATCGCTTTGATGCAAGGAGTCCAGGTACAGGTAGATCAACACATTGCCAAAGAGCAGGGCACCTAGGCACACAAACACCACCGGAACACTTCGTGATGTGCCGATGTCCCGGGCCATCGTGGTCGACACGTGAACTTTGGAACAAGTGTGGGTTTTAGTGTTAATAACTTTGTAGCAACTGATATTAACTAATATTTGAATATAACTAATATTTTTTCATTCCGTTTTTTTTCTCTCCAAAAATGTTGGCCATGGTTGGTGATTTACCCATATACACCCAAACGAGTAACTAGCATCTGTAAACCCATAGTAGGCTAATAGTTTTAAACGGCTGGCATACATTTCACAAGTTAACTACTGCAAGCACATGCGTTACATAACGTCCAGCTGATACGTACCTTATGACGTCGAATGTCACATGATGGTTAAATTCGGTACATGACCAGAATCAGAAGGTTTAAGTGTTTAGGTTTATATATCTGCTGTATAAAACAAGCACGTATTTGTCATAGATGAGTAATTGAGAGTTAATACGTTTTGTTTACAGATCAAATACTTCCGGGTTACCGTGATGGGAAGTCTTACGACAATAAAAGTCCTCGGTAGTCACCGTTTAATACATGCATGGGGCCACACGAGGGCGCTAGGGTCCCACAGCAGCATTACTGTTGAAAAATATTGAATATATCTTTTCATATTATTGACACGTTGATCGATCTATATATTCCAGAGGTATTTGGTATACTATCTTCATATATATATGTATCTGGTATGTTAGTGTTCGGAAACCATGGATGTATAAGGTGGAAACATGATGGTGGTGAATTAACATACAAGTTGGCACATAACTAATACACGCGAGTTCACGCATGATCACTTTCTCAGTGAATTTTATTACATGGCTTATGCATTTCAGATCAACACTGAAACATGGACGGAAATTTAAAAAACAAAAAAAACAATAAAACCTCACAATATACATGTGTAAATTCTGTAGTAAGCACTATTGTGATAAATGTAGAGTCAAATTCAAAGATGCTCTGTAACTTGAGCGAATTATGCCAGTCAGCTTCTAGTTAAAATATTACGCTTGGTGCCTAGAGTGCAAGATAGAAATACTGGTAGTATCATTTAGTCAATTGATACACAAACGTTACAAAACGTTTTCATAAAGCAGCATCATAAGGACTCTATTTCAAGTATGAAGAGAGTAGCTTTGGAAACACGTGATTAAAACCAACAGACATGTTTGGTAACGTCAAGATAAAATACTAAGATAGAAGAGAAGTCTTGGAGGTTAATCAAGCAGTCACAGATATTTAACCGTATGAATTACACCAATAGAAGAGTTAAAATCATTTCCATTAAAAAATACGAGTAGTACGACATTATCCTCGTCTCAAGTAGAGAGGATTGACCCTTCTTGTGCATTCAAATAATTGACATTGGCATGAGCTGGGATTGCTCAAACACAGACAAACACATGTGGGCCAGTATGAAACACTGGCGGAGGGAGATCTTCTGATTTTAGGCACACTGTTCCTCTGTCCTCCTCCAGTCAGAATGGGTTGTTCAAAATAGTGCAATAAGACTGGATGGGTTGTTCTTCTTTTCACCCCCCCCCCTTCCTCACACCCTCCGCGTTGTCGTGTCGTAGGATCGGATGACGTCCGACTGGGAAAGTACCCCGTTTTCATCCTGAGAGAAGGCGTAGCCGTCTGCCACGGAGAGAGAGAGACAAGAGGTGTTAAAACACAAATTTCACATCACAAAAAGATTAAGGACGGCTAGATGGATACTATGAAAAGATTAGGAAAAGCTATAGAGGGAAGGTTTAGATCAGCGCTACCACCCGGGGCTAAGGAAGAGACTACACTTGAGAAGAGCACCGACTATCTTGTCCAAACACTTAGTAAACATATAAACACATCAACTAATCAACTATGCAACCACCTGACTGACCTTTAGACTGGGAATGACAATGTCAATCCTTGCATGCCTATCAGTGGACAGAGTGGCGGGAGAAACAAGAATTGCATTGTGGGAGATGAGCTCCGTGCCCAGTCACGTGATAATAAATAAATATGAATGGTGTTAGATTGTCCTACAGACTAAATGTAGGTTGTTCTTTTGGCATTTGTGTGCTGGTGTAACTCACGCAGTAGGCTTTGTCGCTGAGAGTTCTCGCTGTAAGTAGACTCGGATGTTCGTCGAAACGCGTTCCGCAGGAGCTGTGCTCTTTCCGACAGGCTGGGGGGGGGGGGGTGGTGATCAGGAAAGACAAGTGAGCTAGATGTTGCTAACACACCACACTGCTATTCTTATCCCCGTGTGAAGTTTGGGGACAATTTGTCGTTTGGTTCCGACGACAATCGCTGACAAAACAGACATCTAAGCAGCTTATATGTGTTGATAAAACAGAAAACCGGATATTTATAACATGTCATATTTGACATGTTGCATATTGAGTTATTTTGTCATAAGTTATTTTGACTTAGGGTTTCAGACTACCGAGCCAATACTAATCAGGGATAACTAGTCTTAAGCCCCTTTCACACGTGCAGGTAATTTAACAGCATAGGGGTGATGTGCGAATGGAACTGGTATCGAAATGCCGGCAAATCCGTTCCACCATTACCCTGCATAAGACGTAACATTACCAGTAAAGTTCTGGCACGACCTTAATTTGTGAATGGTTGCATTTCTGCTAAAAAGGTGGAAAGGCATGTGTGTGAACGCAGAAACTTCTACCTTTACCAGAAAACTTAATCCGGCAATTTTCCGAGAGCATTCATGTGTGAAAGGGGATTCATATACCAGATACACGCACGCACACACACAACGCGCACACACACGCGATCACCTCCTGCTGTGGACCACAGTTCCCGGGTCCTGATAGCTGGCCTCCTGCTCCTGCACCTCATCCGACTGAGACTTCCACACAGACCTCCTCACTCTGGAAGGAGCAGAGGACAAGAGATCAATAATATTCACTTCCTCATTTTCCTGTGTAGTGTAGTGGAAGTGGAACTGAGACTATGTTAGCGGCAACATTCAGCACTGCTCAAAACTAAGAGCAGGTTTTAGCCACTTCATTGGCCAACCATATATCCATCCATCGACTACGTAGTAATCCATAAGTCCATGATGAAGTGTATAGATTCCATGTATATTTCGGTCTACATTGAGAAGATGAGAGAGAGGGGCTCACACTGTGAGGACCACGTCAGACAGCAGGGAGGCGACCGGGACCAGCAGCAGGGTCATCCAGAACACCCCCGAGGTGTACATCATCTCAGCCTGGAGATCGGTAGAGCAATACAGATACCACATCATTGACATTATGCGTCAATGCAAAAGAGAAGCAAAAAAAAAAAAAAAAAACATTTAGATTTTTAAAACAAAACTCAACTGACACCAAAAGGCAAAATAAACCCAATTAATCAACAATCAACAATCAATCAATTTGCAAACGCAAATAAATGTAATATATCAATACATAAATAATAAATAAAACCTGATCAACTACAATCATTTAACAGTAAATAACAGTTACAATACTAACAAATAACAGCAAAAGAAATAGGCCTACCAAGTGCAAACTTCTAGACTTCTACTCTTCTAAAAGTCTTCTACTTAAACAGTTATTTTGGCCAAATATAACCATGTCTGCTTCTCTGGCAAAATATGATTCCTCTCCTGACATCGTCAGCATTTGCTACTTTTTTTTTAATGAACCAAACCCATTTGTCTTTAATTACTTTTCACGTGTTACATATTGTAAACTGACAGTTTGTAGGAACCAGACGTTATCGGTGGTGAAAACTTTTACGACCCGCCTCTTTTATCTGATTGGCTAAGCGACCATAATGTGACATTGACGAGCGCCGCTGCCGTCAACCAATAACAAGGGGTTCACTCTGTCCATGTGAAACTCAATTTTAACGACACTTGAGTGTCAGTTTTCCCTCCATCACACAACCTTAAACCATCATTAAATGACTACATAATAAAGATAAAGAATGCATACAGGTAGCGGAAAATGTTGGTGTGATTAGTAAATAACCAGCAATCAATTGTGTTTATATGGCTAAAATAGATTTAAAGAAAATTGGTCTTAAGTAGATTCTTAGATGGTAGCGTTTCAAACAGGGCCTTTAAGCACAGCATTGTGTGCTGGTGCAGACAGTGGAAAGATGAATAATTGCAATGAACTCGCTATTTTTTATATAGAACCAATGTAGGGCAAGCCGTTCCCATGGAGGAACAGTCTAAACTCGCCTGAAGTGACCATTATCAGTATCAGCGTGTGGCGGATTCTGAGCACCAGAGGACGGATATTACAATCGCCGGCTCGGGCATGGCGCCGAAATGAGGCACCGAAATCTGCGTTGAAATTCGGTCCGGTAGGTGCCGGTCGTAAAGGAACCATAGGTGCCATAGTGGTACCGGGTTTCGGTACCCAACCCTATTCGCCACAAAGCATGAGTTTCCCAAGGTGTACGTGTGGACCATGAGGACGTGCCTGTCCGGGCATGTCTTGCGCCAGAGGGACAGCTGGCCACAGGTTGGAGTAGAGCCAGAAGAACAGCAGCCACAGGCAGATGCTGCCCCACAGAGCGATGTGACTGAACTACACACAGACAGGTGGATACATAAACATAATGAATTATAATCTATCCAAATAATCATCATTTCATTATTAATGTTGATTCACATTTTGTAAATACTTTAAAAAGCCTCATCAAACTAAATATGGTTGACTGTAGCACATAGTGCAGTGTTGTAAATCCTCAAATCAAAGCATTAATGACAATGACTGATGATTGATTACTCCAACAGATAAATGTTTGCGGTATTAAAACGGAACAGGACGGCTGAAAGCTAAACGCACCACGGTCCACGACGCCGTCTCCAAGCCTGCCTTCAGACACACGGTTACCACCACACACTGCAGAGAAAAAAGGCAAGAGAAAAAAGGCTGTCAAACTTAGCCAAACAGACAACCTGCAACACATTGCACACCTGGGCTGTTTGTTTGAATGAGATGCTACGATGACGACCCCTGTGAAAAGGAGCTATTGCTTCTGTTAATGCAATGGTGTTTAACCTTACTGGCTTAAACTTACCGTGTAGACCATATTTCCCAGCAGTAGGTAGTCGGTTGTCTTCCCATTCCATGACACGGTGTCTGAATGACATATTTAACACAGATATTTACTGCTGTTTCAATAGAAAAGTTATATATTTAAAGGGAAACTTCCAGTCAGTGTTGTTGGTAAGTGTAGTCAATTGAAGCAATAAATGCCTCAGTGCGTGCTATGCTGATGAGAAGGCGTTCTCATCAAGAGTTCGCCTGCTGCAAAATCTGTTGTTGCTGTCTTCCGGGTCACCAACTGTGACTCGGATACATTTTACAATGTTTCGGCTGACTCGGATATTCAGCCGTATTTATTATAGCCAGAGTGATACGGCCGAAGGAATGCAGCGGAGAGAGGCCGAGGCTGCGGCTGCATTAGCTGCGCAAGATATGGCCAGCAGGGACCATCCAGAACCTGAGCTGCCGAGAGCAAACAGAGACTGGCGGTGCCTTTGCTCAACTTGCCCTCTGATGCCAACAGAAACCGAATCATTCTGCTGCAATGAATTTCAGCGTGGGCTGATTTTGTTGGATGCTGTCGCCGACGCCAAACCCCGAGAGAGCCCGTGCGTGCGTTACTATGCATGCATCCTGGTACATGTAGGCCCTGCCGGCAAGGCTTCTCGAGCAGTGCCTTCTTGCACTGAGGTATTTATTGCTTCAATGGACTTCATTTACCATCAACACCGACTGGACATCCACAGAAAATGTGGCGAGGTTTCCCTTTAAGGTAAAACCCCAAGACTTCAAGGTCCAGTAGCACTGCATGAAAGGAAGCCTCTAATGTAAACTAATGGACACGGCTGGGTGTACCGTGTTTAAAAGCCAGCAGGGGGAGCCAGAAGAGCACTGCAGAGTGGAGCAGTCCGTTCAGACAGTGGAACCAGAACACCTAGGAGAGAAACACAGTGGCTTGACCTCCCTGCAGGTCAACTTATCTACAACCATTTCTTATTACACATCAATTTCAGTACAGTTTAAAATTCCAATATACTGAAAACAATACTTCCATTTGAAATCATCAGCCCAATTGCCTATTCATGTTTATGGTTTATGGCAAAAGCAATGCATTTTATTTCATCACATAGACATTATTTTGTTTTTGAACCAGGAAACATCTCTACAAAACAAAGCATTAATGGTTTGGTACTTCATCCACAAAAGGCAGATTTTAATCAACATTTATTTAGCTTTACTTTTGACGTTGTATTTGGACGCCTACCTTTGCATTGAATCCCTGGGCGTCCTGAGACGTCTTGTAGAGCTCGGGGTACTTCAACATGGTCTCTTTCTTGCAGCAGCGCTCAAATATACCCAGCGCTAGGGGCGGCATGGCAGTAAAGATCTGTGGCATGTACAGAAATATACTGAGATGAATACATTTCATTTACAATGTGAACAAAGGCTAGCGAGTCAGGTGGCGGAGTAAAAACAAAAACAAAAACGATTTCAAACGATGTCACTCACCACATTGTACAGTCCTATGCACCACCGCTCGAAAAGGATCTGACCCGAGAAACCGTTGACAACAGCAAACCAGATCTGAAAGGAATAGAAAATAAACCAATCTCTAATGAAAGCATACTTATCAGAACCTTCGAACGTGCACATACAGTACGTGTATAAAGGCTGAAGGATGTGGCACCTCGATGATGTACAGGACTATGTTCTTGTAGAAGCAGTACAGGATGCACTTCGACACGCGGTTGTAGCTCCACGCTCCGTGGACCAGCAGCAGATTCCGCAGGTATTTGAACTGGAAAAACAACAATCAACAAACATCGGCTTGGGCTTTGTACACAGACTATAAAAAGGCATGCTAATTAAATATGCCATATGGACTCGAGTGTCAAGAAGCGTTAGCGTTTCCGTATCACTGATGAAGAACGCGGGCACCGTTACCTGTGCGATGGAGTAGTCGGAGGAGTTGGCGGCCTGCAGGCCTTCGTGTCCCGAGATGCCCACCCCGACGTGGGCCGCCTGGATCATGCCCACGTCGTTGGCGCCGTCGCCCACGGCCAGGGTGATGGCCTTCACCTCCGTCTTCACCAGGTCCACCACCTGCGACTTCTGCAGCGGAGACACCCTGGCAGAGGAGGGACACGGCACAAGACCCATCTTAGGCACTGTACCGTAGCAGTACAGTAGCACAGTTTCAGCACCGCCAGCAGTCTGGGAGTACCAGACCACCTTCAAACAAACAGTCCTTTATGTATCTCTAAGGATAAACAGTCAAAGTCCACCACTACCATTTCCCATTGTCAGGCCTTTCACAATTCTGCTGACATAGACAATCCTCACACTCACTCACTATGAAAGAGGAGTACTTGCACACAGAGCAGTAGCTATTAGACACTATTAGACACCAGTACACTATTAGATGAGGTCAGTGGCTGGCTAGTCTCGCAGAGCCAACCTTTCCATACGGAAAGTCTGGGACACAGCGTTGATGAACTGTGTCAAGAACCGCAGTAAGAGGTGCATGCAAGCGCGACCAATTACGGACCGTACGTGGAAAACAGCGCTTCTAGAAAAACAGACCCGTGGTGAAACAAACTTTCTTCAAGACTAAACTTAACTCGCTCTGTGCATCGGACGCCGAGGACGAGTCGCCGAGCGGCATAGTGCAGATGAAGAGGCTGAGAGACAGCGGCTGGGCTTACCTGCAGCAGATGACCACCGCACAAGACAGCGCCAGGTCGAGGAAGCCCTGGCGGCTGGTGCAGCTGAGGGCATACTCCAGGGTGCGGCCGTCTATCACCAGCGCCAGCTCCCGCTCCCCGCCGAGCCCGTCCCGTAGAGAACCACAGTGCTGGTTTAAGGCGTCTCGTGTTGCCTGTGTGTTGTGTGCCACACACACACGCACATTAGATTTGATAAAAAATGTGTAGACAGAATTATTATGATTATTAATTCCGTCCACCCTGCCCCACCTAACCATTATACTGTCTCTGGATTAGTGTGTGGCTGGATGCCTGGCCACATCTGCTTGCTCACCAGCCAACACCTCATCACCATGGACAATACTAATTTTCCATTTTTAATATTGTACTGAAAATGTTTAGTTAACCCTTAGCTAACCCTCCCTGGAAGGAGGGATCCCCCACTCTGCGTTCCTTCTCAAGGTTTCTTCCTTGATAGTTAAGGGAGTTTTTCCTTGCCCTTTGGGGGGGCTAGGGCTAGGGGGTGTCATAAATATATGACCTGTAAAGCTCTTTGAGAGTGTAACTGTAGGGCTATACAAATAAAATAGACTTGCTTTTGTTACTTGGTTCATTCTAAGCCAAACACTAAAACCATAAATACAGGAACCGAACACGGGTTGTGCGCTAGTTTCTGATTGGTTCTAGTGCCAGGTGATACCACTTGGCATCCAAGATAAGTGACATCACCTGGTAACGACGTCAGCCAATCAATCAAAAGATTGCAATGACGGTGCTGACCGTGAGGTATGATTTGAATGGTTTTGCTGCACAAGAGGATGTGATGGAGTGTGACTGTTACTTACATCTAGCGTGTCTTCGTTAACTATCAGGAGTCCCGTGCTCTTCTTGAGCAGACCACAAGAATGACCTGGAAGGAAACAAGATGGCGGCTTCAGTTTCACATCGAATGAGTAGAGGTGGCCAATGCCAAAATAAAATACAAAACACCTTCCAAAGATAATTCATAAATCAATTGTGGTCATGTATTCTATGTATTTAGAGGACAAACACCCTTCCCTGAGACAGTAGTGGGTTCTGTCACCACCTGGTGAAGACTAGGAATGTATGTTTACTCTATAGGATGGATCCACAACATTGTGTAGGCATATGCGTGTTGAGTAATGAAACACACCTTGGTCAATACAAGGTGTGAGTGACTCAGTGTGTGTGTGTGTGTGTGTGTGTGTGTTGACCTATATTGATGGCTGTCTCCTGCTTGTCTCCGGTCAGGATCCATATGTTGATGTGGGCCTTCAGCAGCGTCTCGATGGTCTCTGCCACCTGGTCCTGCAGCTTGTCCTCGATGGCCGTCGCCCCTAGCAACTGGAAGTTCTGTGTGATGGAAAATTAAGTGTGAAGGGAGTGGTCGTGTTTAGCACAATAATATTCTCTCTCATGAGGCTAAAGACGAGATATCTCAATGTCCTATGAGATAACCACAAACAGAGGGTTAACCGTGACATATGCACACACACACACATAGACTCACACACACATGACCCACAGTTTCTGTTAGCTGGTAAACACCAGATTAACGTGTCAACATCGATCTGTTAAATTCAGCTCTATCTCGAATCACTGACGTATCCAGACATAGAGATAAGAGTGGACTTACACAACCACCGGTATTTTTAGTCATGGATCATTTCAAAAGCGGCATATCATTTTTCAACTGGTGATAAGCGGTGGTTATTTTGACATTTCTCCTGTATAGCTCAGAGATGTTTGTTTGACAGGGGGTGATTTGCGGTTGTAGCGGGGGCGGTACTGACCGTCTCGATGAGCTCGTAGCTCTCCTCCACCTTCAGGGTGCGGTCGCTGAGGGAGGTGGCCGCTCGCTGGTGACCCTCGCACCACTCCGTGTAGCTGGCCTCCGAGATGTCGGCCACGGCATAGCACAAGGTCCTCAGCCCTGCAGGAAACAAAAGAGGTCTCCATCTCATATATATATATATATATATATATATATATATAAAAAACTTTCAACAAGCATCTTTAATGCTCTGGAACGATGTACTACTTTGAAAGGTGAAAATGTAACGACAACATGTGACGTTAAAACAGCCTACCCTCTGTGGCAAACTGCTTGAGGTGGTCCAGCGTGACGTCTCTGTACTTAGAGGTGTGTGACAGCCTCTCGTAGATCACAGAATCCTAGAAGAACACGCAGCCAAACTGTTACACCAAGCACACATTCATACACATTGTCTTAAAAAACACATCTGATTCTCAAGATAGCAATACAAATAGCAGCAATGTAAAACGCTATCTAAGAAAGAGAGAAAGGTTTTGAATCCAGAGTACTTACTGCTCCCTTGCAGTACAGCCTGATTTGGCCAGACGGCGTCCGCAGAATCACAGACATTCTTTTTCTGGCGCTGAGGAAAAAAAAAGGGACAAGAATCATACAAGCTAGCCACAGGTTAATTATGTAAAACATAGTATTAGAACAATAATGGGAAACTACAATAAAAGCAAACGTAAACTCAAATATCGTGGAGTCATTCTATCGCAGAGTTTCTTAACGACAGTGATACTTTTCATCACTGCATGACATTCATGGTCATTTTTGATGTATTCATTGTATTGATTGTATTGAGGCGTATTAGTGCTAAGTCATTCAAGTCATCCTTTTACCCTGTACATATAATAGTCACATTTGTTGATTTCTGACTGATGCACTCCAATGGTATTTTGTAAACAAACTTGGAGATTTTCTTATCCTGCTTTCTACTGTTCTACTTTAACTATGGTAAACCTGTGTTCACCGCGGTTAGGATTCAGCTTACACGGTATGGAAAGAACATACGCTCCTTAGCTTAACAAATCTACGTAGAGTTATGATATCAAACAATGAAACAAATAAATAAACAATACAAAAAACATAGTGGCCGTTGGATCAGAGTTGTGCAAGGAGGATGCACGTGGTGCATTTTAATAGCAGAGGGCAATTACATGATAAAAGTGATCCATTGGTTTTACAGCTCCCTGCGTTATGCCTACCTTGAAAACTCCAATACATTCAGTAACTCAAACCTCTGCTCGGCCCCAAACTGTGAAATAGAACATCAGAATGAATGACTGAATGGAGTGGATGATAACGCTGTAACGATGTTATACAGATGCAGTAGACTGTACAATTTCCATTCCAACCGTTAGATGCAACAGCACCTGTAGCAGTGGACAACTCTTAACGTGTTACTTCACAACCTTTAACAACAACCTTGAACAACAACCTTAACGTGTGTTACTTCACAACCTTTAACAACAACATTCACAATAGGAAACTTACAGCCTGAATAATGACAGAATCTGGTGTCCGTCCAGCGAATACGAAGCCCAAGCTTCTGGCAGCTTTCACCAGCGCTGCTTCATCTTGGAGGGGGGGGGAAATGTTTATTTAGTGATGGGGGGGGGGGGGGTTGTGAAAAACAGTGAGGCGGAAGTCGGAAATTGTGAACTGTGAACTGTAACTTAGCACCGTTTGCGTCTTACTTCCAGGAAAAAGCCATGCAGTGCTCACAGTTTGGTGCAGCATTTCAACACACGCACACACGTCTTCCTGATTGTGGGCTTTTAAGTTGAAAATGTGTGGAGTGTGTGTGGTTGGTGGCTGGTTTAAGCAGCCTCACCTGGCCTGAGTCAGGCTGATTAGACTCTGGGGCTGGGTGAGGCTGCACACCTGTGGGGCATTGGCCAATCAAGGCCCACGGGTTAAACCAGCCGTCAGCACACACACTCAGGAGGAGTGCTAGCATGTCAGCACGTACCACCTGGTCTGCTTGCAAACTATTTTCTCAACTTTACAATAAAATGGTTTAATCATCAACTGCCTGTGTCCTGGTGTTGGAGGAGCCCAGAACAGCCGCTTTAGTGGCGTGTGGCAGGGGAAACAGCTACAACATGGTTTTAAAATTGTCTTAGACTTTTTTTACAAAAAAGATGGACGTCAGACCTGGGGAGGAGGCTTGATACACGATGACATCGTCCACCTTCTCGGGAACGGCGGTGTGGCACACCGCCATCATGGTGAGGAACTCCTGCATGACGGGGGCAGAGGCCTGGAGGACACAGGGGGCCACAGCACAGACTGACATGGGTACTGGGACTGTTTGAGGGAGCAGGTGGAGACCGAGAGGGCAGCTGGCTCAGGGCACTAGGCTAGACGGCCTCTACTCACATGGCAGGTCTGGAGGTTGGAGAGCAGCGTGGGGTCATTGAAGCCTTCCTGCTCCTCCGTAGCTGCCATGTTGTGCCTTCAACAAGAGATGTTCAAGGACATTTCACATGAAAAAAGGGGTACGTTTTGGTTTCCTTAAATCAGCACATTCGTTACGGATTACAATACAATTATGCGACAAAAAATATATAGAAATGTGTCAGATGAAGACGTGTCAGTTCTGAAAGAAAGCCTGTGAAGTCCACTCCGACCTACCCATAGGCAACCCCGGCGATGCTGCACTTCTTGAACTGCATCACGTTGCAGGTCAGGGTCCCGGTTTTGTCTGAGAAGATGTATTTCACCTGCAAAACACGACGGTGGTACGATTCTAAATGGTTCTGTCTCATGATCTAAAGCTAGCACCGGATGGGATGGATCGGCCACGGAACAGATCCTTCATCTTAAATACATACCACAATGGAATCCTGACTGAATATGAGCTGGCTACAAGTACCTGGCCGAGTTCCTCATTAAGGTTGGATGTCCGGGCCACAGCAGGCGTATCCGTCGGCTCATAGTGCATATCCATGTCCTGGACGAAGAAAAGTACATATTATGACTATGTGCTTCATATCACTCCTCATAATTACTACTATGACTGATGCTACTACTGCTATTCTACTGCTAAAACACACCTTAAGTTTGCATTCCAAGATGGGAAAAGGTCAGTCTAAGGAGAGATAACCTTGATAGGATTCAATACATGACAAACTATCAAACTATGAGGAGCAAAAGTCACGATTACATTTTATCTTGACAAAAAGGCTTCTGTAGCCTATAGACTACACTGTATGATTGGCTGAGTGAGTACATTATTATAAGTGCGTGTGTGTGTGCATGTGTGTGTGCGTCTCACCCAGTTTATGAAGTAGGCCTGGATGAACTTGATGAGCTCCAGGGTGATGAGGAGGCTGATGGGGATGAGGTTGTTGAACAGGATGATGAACGTTAAGAAGTTCAGGCCAAAGTTGGCCGCTCTGCCGTCTACGCGTGCCAAAACAGAAAGAAAACAACGGAAGTTTACTTTCACGAATAAACAAAATGGATGGGTTAGGACGGGTTGTCCTCTGTTGGTCAAAACAAAAAGCGTTTCTAAAACACACGACCACATCCTTACTTGCTCACTACTAAGAATCCTAGTGCAAGGAATGTTCTCTGAGACAATAGGAACTAGGGAGACAACGCGGGCCGTGGCTACTCTACTGTACCTGGAGCTGTCAGCAGGTCAGGGGCCGAGGAGCACAAAACAAAAGGTCACATCATTTTAGACTGAAACCTGACTTTAAACGTTTGCTTCTGAATGTATACGACCGTTGTATTGTGCTCCTGATTTAGGTTTTTAGACCTATAATCAAAGTATAATCATACATATACACACCAAACCAGAAATATTTTCCAATGATCCCCTTTAAGTCTGAGGGTTTTATTTGACTCTAAATATAATGTCCTTGTTACTTTTCTTTAGCAAAATTGAGTTTCCCAACCATTGTCTCATGTACCCCCACAGACAGTCCTATTTAGTTTGGCTCAAGTGCCCCTTGAGCTAAACTAAACAATGGCGACAAAAAACGCAAACGGTTCAGTGATTAAAAAAACAAAATGTAAGTTGCAGGCCAACGTCCATAGACTGAATAGACTGAATAACGATGTTAAAAGATGAACAGAAATCTCCACGGAAGGCTTTTCTCAGATTAGAATGTTTTAGCTTTACTTCCAACCGGATTCGGCAAGAGCCCGAGCGTCACTCTGATTGGCTGGAGTTTTTTGAACAACGTAAGGCCGCGCCCATATTTGGAAATCAATTGCTGCCCAGCCAAGGCCAGACTGATATTCACTGCAAAAACGCAAATGTGAATATCAGGATGGTCTCACGAGGCTACTTAATCGTCACCAAACAAGATATTTTCCATTATACTATTATCATTTAGCATCATTATTAATATTTGTTTAAAATTGAAGAAGCTGAGGCATACTTCTATTTCTGTGCTTAGGCCTAACTTTATTGGCCAGCAACTATCAACATATATAACATTTAATTAACGTTGTCATTTTTATTTCGTAGGCGTAACAAAGCAAAATCTAGTATCCCCGGTAGGGAATCACTGGTCCGCAAGGAATGCTGTTATTTAAAGAGTCACCAAACCCTCAAATAAAACCTCAGCAACAGCCCCACCTACGGTGAAACGTATGTTACTGCAACACATGCCTGGATGACCCACGGTAATATACAACACCCAGACATCCTAACAGCCGCCCCCCCCCCCCCCCCCCCCCCCCCCCCCCCCCCCCCCCCCCCCCCCCCCCCCCCCGCCCCCCCCCCCCCCACCCCCCCACCCCTAACACCCCCCCCCCCCCACCCCCGACTCACAGTTGAGGTCCATGTACCAGGCGTGGTCTCCGTGCACGCTCTTCCACAGTGACTGGCCCGCCGCGCACGCCAGCGAGATGGCCAGCAGGCAGCCCACCAGGAACAGGATGAACTTGTTGGTGAGGCGCTCCACGCTGGAGAGCTTGAGCGGCGGCCGCGTGGAGTTCTGCATGAGCTTGGTGTCATGGCCCGTGTACACCACCAGGCCGTGCACCCACTGGGTGTTACGCAGCTGGGCGCCGCGCAGCACCACCTGGTCCGAGCCCACCGGCAGCTGGCTGGGGGGGGGGACGCGGGCCAAATCAAAGCTAAAGTGGCCGACTGACAAGAGACTAAATTCAAGGTTTAAAGATGTACTTTTCTTAAACTTTCCACCATCTTCCACCATCTAGACAGAAGGGTCCTAAAGGGTCTTAAAGGGTCTCACCGGTGTCCCTCCACCATCTAGACAGAAGGGTCCTAAAGGGTCTTAAAGGGTCTCACCGGTGTCCCTCTATCTGGATCCGACCCACAAAGTCGTAGAGATGGCGGTTGGGGCTCTCACATTCCAGCTGGCCACATAGCCGAGTCAAACTCTCTGCATCCTTGAGCTTGGCTGTCGCCTGCAGGCCCTGTGAAAGCACATTTTGTGCAAATTAGCAATTTGGTTAGAAATTGGTTAAAGTCTCATTACACAAAGTTGAATAATGATACATAAAATGTCCGATAGGCCACTGTGTTCAAAGTTAACTCATGCAGCAAGCATCTCATTCAAGGAATAAAGTACAGCTGCTTATACAAATAAGCATAAGTGCTTCTGTTTATTTACTGTATGCAGTTATACTGTGACTAAACCACTATATTAAACATTTACTCATGCAGTACTAGGGTTACCGAATCACATGTTCACAATGATTACAATTAAAACACTCTGGCATTTATACTGTGAAGACATGGATTACTTAGGTTGTTTGCAATCACATGACACCCATGTGACACCCAAACAGCAGTACAGTAGTACTCTGTTTATGTAAACAGTGTGGAACCAAATGTTCCAGAAAGATAGCAGAAAAAATTACAAAAATATATTGGAATCGATCCTTAATGATTTATCACACGATATTAACAATGTATCCGCTATCGAGTCAGTAGACATAGTAAATTACCTTGTACTGCAGACCGCGTATTACACCAGAGATCAAATGAAAGCGTTCAAAACCTGGAGGCATATAACTTTTTCATGAATTGAACGGAAAAACGAAAGGACAACTGTCGTATAGTTTTCGCCAGGGTGAGTGTATGCTTTTAGTTTTCAAGTAAAAATGCTTCCAAGTCACTATGCTTAGGATGAGTTGTACCAATGGTAAACAAAACATATATTTTGACTTATATCCAGTGTATGTAAATCCAGTGAACACTTCCTGCCCTCCATCTTATGTTCACTCCGCTGGTGTGACCTCATCTGCAAACAACCTATTACAGACATAAATGAGTGGTTGTTTTTAGCAGTTGGCTGATAGTCAGCCATCTATAGAATGAAACTCTTCCAAACGCCATCTCCTGGTTTGTGTTGGTAGAGCAAGGTGAGAGAGGCTTGGTGGGCGGGCCGAGGGACACCATTTTATATGAGCTGAGCTTCTGGCTCGGCAAAACCTGCATACCCCAGCTTTAAGATAACTCGATACATTGCGAGAAATAAATCTTGGCGGCTAATCCAATTTGATCAAGTTGGGAATGACGATTGAAATAGGGCACTTGTTGAAAATGAATACTTCTAGTGTGTGCTTCTTACAATGTCTACATTCCACGGATACGCAATCATTCAATTACCTCCACTGGTCACAAAACCCATTCTGTATGGTTGAATTTCATCACAACGAATGCCCTTGCGGATATCATGAGGCAATCAGTCATTAGATTAGCATTACTTTACTGAAATAATAGTTGTGCTGCGATGTGTGACAAAAGTTGAACCAAATTGAGATTGCGGCCCGGTCCACACATACACTGGTATTTTTTAAAACGTAGCTTTTTCTATTCCTTTAGTCTACAAGCCTCTGCTTGGGAAAACACTAAAAAAAAGTACAATAAAATAATTTTGTGCAGCACAAATTCCCCCTTGAGGCAAATAAAGATCTAATCTATTCGAGCCTCGCAAAGCTAGCCTAAATCTTGAAAAACGGGAGGCAGAAACACAGAGAGTGCGCATGCTCCCTTGCCTGTCTGATCTTGAGGTTGGTCTCTCCATCCAGGTTGGACGTCTCGATGTAGCACATGGCGTGAGGCTCGCTGTGGACACAAGAGCTCACAGCGGTTAGCGGTACAAAAGGAACCGAGCAGCAGTCACCTGACCGGCTTCTAATGTTAGTAGAGCACGGAAAAGGGGAAACTGGTAGGGGTGCGATCGGATGAAGAAGCTGTGATCGGATGAAGAAAAGGGGGGGGTAGGGCCACACACCATTCACCACTGTGATAACATGTGCTAAATAAACAGGGTAACATTTTAAAAGATAAATGGGGTTTATGTTACCGTATATTGTATCCAACAAGGGATGTTAACTGGGGTGTTGAAAAATTAACACACACACACACAACACACACACAACACACACAAGGCCCTAACCTGGATGACAGCAAGACGAGGTCGGCAGGAAGGGGGTCGCCATCGGCAGCTCTGACTATGTCCCCCACCGTTACCTACGGTTGGGGTCACAGGGGTCAGACAGCACCACAGAGACAACAGATAGGCAAACAAACACAGGAACAGCAGGACAACAGGAAGGCAGAGAAAGGGACGCACAACTGGAGGAGCTAAAGATTAGAGAAGTTTGATTTCCGTCATTTCCGCCGTGTCTCCACTTGCAAAGTATGGTACGGTGAGCTTTATGTGTACCAAGTTGGGTGATAATGAGTATTTGCAGTGGGTTGTAACACCATTACAAGCCAGGTCACCCTTGCAAAAGAGATTGTCAATCTCAATGCGTTATCTACCTGGAGAAGTAAAGGTTAAATAAATAAATACAAACACTTAGCATAGGCACAGCCCTCATCCAAACTGTGAAATAGAACTGGCTCAGACCTTCAGCAGATAATTATCAAGGACTTCAAGGTTCTGTACCTTTAGAAATGTGGATAACATTCAAGTTAAAGGTGAACAGAAATAGTAGGCCGGTGGCTGTGAGCAACTTTGCCCGACTAAGTCACACTAAGTACAAACAATGTTTAAGGTTCAGTACATGCAAAAAGCCCGGTCTTTGGTCTCTGAACCGTCGACATGTGACTCGTGCTCTGAGCTAACATGAGAGGAAAAGAGTCCATCGTGGGGAACCGGTTTGACCTCGAAACCAAGTGAATGTACATTTTGGAGGGTTGTATGACACCAACAGAAATAAGATTTCAAAATCCTTTAAAAAAAAAGGAAATAAATCACAGAGTGTATATTAGTGGTGGTTTGTTTTGATTGTCAAGGGAGAAACAGAGCTGAGAGGAAGGAGCGTGGGACAAAGCTGTGGCCCCAGAGGGCAACGGGGGGGACCTCACCAGGTGTATCTAAATGGTAAACTCCATGGCACAGAGATCTAGATACCGTGGACGACGTGGACTTTTACAATTGGGCACGGTTTGAAACAAAAACTGTGGAGTAACGGATGAGGCAGCTGCCTTGTAAGTCCAAAACTAATTTCCCCATGGGATAATAACGTATATTGAATTAAATAAATGGTGCATGGAAATCAACTTCACAGTTGTAAATCTATGTTTACAAAATACTCATATTCATGTTCAATACACACAATATTCATGTTTAGGTATTAGATTAAGGATTGTTTCATTTTTAGGGATGCACCGATCAGGTTTTTTTAGGCCGATACCGATCTTTAAAAAAAAAGAAGTTTTTACAGTAAAATAATAAAATAATGCACAAATAAAGAATATGCTAATGAGCCGACATCATTCAATCAGTCACAAATCCGCTACAGAGTGGCCCAGAAACGTGTAACTTGACGGGCAAGTCGAAGACACCCCCCTTAGATAACTTGACTAGTTTTGTGTTGATAGCACAAAAAATGACATCACAGGGGCAATTTCAACGTACCGACCATTTATCGTTTGCTATGTTTTCAACATTTAAACGCCTACGTAAGCTCAGCGGCTTGAGACGGCTATAATGAGGGGACTCAATAGTATAATCATACCAATGGGGAATTCTGTATCTCAAAAAACAAAGCAGATAGATTCATTTGAAGTTGGCCTATTTTGACCGCAAGCTCTCATCAATGCTATGCAGGCCATTAAAGGGGCATCATTTTTCAAAAGTCTGTTTTGGCGGTGGGTTTTGCCAGTTTACCTTAGATATATGATTGATGATGATTTTGATACATTTACCTCCGGTAGACCTGTTTTTTGGCTAATACTTATGCATTTGCCCATTGTCGTCATTTTTATAATGGAAGTGAAAGGGTTTATGGGGTTTAAAGGGTTAAAGGGTCTAGTTATTACATAATATGTGGGGGTGGGATGACAAGACATGATTTCCAGAAATCCAGGCGAGGGAGTTGTTTTTGTTGAAGCAATGAAGTGTTACACAACAGTTACTGGAAGTCAATGGGGAAAAACTGTGACTTCAAACACTCTAAGGTGAACAACTCGAAGTTGGTATATAGAAACTTGTATGGCGCATGCTGAATTTTTTTGCCTCTAATAAGGTCCGTCTGGATAGATTTCTCTGTACCTTCAAAGTTTTGGAAAACTTTTTTTTTTTCTCATGAACACAAATGATACAAAATCTGGTACACGTGCTCCTTAGATGTGCCCGACCAGGACTTATTTGAAAACATTTTATTGAGTTAAAAATGGCAGAGTTATGCGCAAATACATATATGCAACCAACACTGGGATGTATGAATAATGACAAGTGTCTTTTGTGTTTTCGCGCGAACCTAAAAGAAACAACTAAAAAAACAACACGGGGAGAGGGTGGAAGCCCGTTCTCCAGGGAGATGCGGGCTGGTTATTGCGTACTATAACCGAGATCAATGAAACCGGCTATGTCTATGGTTAAGTGTAGCCTATCTTTGTTGAGAGTCTGGGCAATTTAAAGAGGAATTACGTTAAATACAGGACATGCATTAATTGTCAGTGTCTTGTCCACAATTCGTCTTCTGCAATAGTTTTTGAGTCACGTGACCTTGCTCCTGTAATCGGCAAATTTTAAGATGATGTCGATCACCGATCATATGTTTAGGGCGTATATAGGCCGATCGATTGGTGCATCACTAGTTGTTTTGAGCATAAAGTAAGAACATTAAGTTTAGTTTTTGTTTGTAGGTACAGTATATGGTTGTGCACATCCGTACATCAGCTGAGCAAAAGGGAACACAACAGAATAGGTTTACCATTTAGACACAACCCTGTGTGACAACCGAGTGACCAGTTCCCTATGCGGGGAAAGAGGAAAGCGAACAGCAGAGTAGTTGTTCCTATTTAGAGACGTCAGAGTGAACCACAGACACTGAGTCGGCTACCTGGACGAGAGCAACACCAAGTCTGCTGGGATGTGCTCTTTCTGAAAAACCTTGACTACATTCCCCACCTCTATCTGAAAAGGACATGACGAGTTAAAACACACACACACACACACACACACGCACACGCACACGCACGTATGTACCGCAGTGATCACAATTGGATGGATCAAATTGTGTCCACACATGAGCTATCAAATCGTCAAAATGCTAACACCACCGCTAGCAAACGTACCTTGGCCCACTCGACTGTCTCCCACATCCCGTTTCGGAGGACTGGATGGAAAGTGAAAGGACAACCGTTAGTTGGTGTCTGCTGATCTCAACATGAAAGACAACAACACGACAAATCCTAAAATGGCTGTTACAATTCCATCTCTGGCCCATGTATTTTTTGTATTGCCTTCATTTATTTTATAGTGACAGTGCACATTCATAAACAAGTAGGTGCCTTATTATTCTCATCGTATAGTGAATGCAATAATTGCCATGGCCATTATTTGCACTGTCTGGGGTTTTTCATGTCATTCCTGTACAAGTCATGTGTTAGGTGTTAGGGTAATGTATTGTCATGTGATGTGTATTCGCTGTGACCATAAAGAGAGGGACAGAGAAATGTGGATCTTACCCGTGGTTTCCTTCCTATTGACCACGTGGTCTGCTTTGTGGCGTTTCTGTGAGTCAGAGTTATGGTTAGTTATTTAATTTCAATTGAATATCCTCTATCATCTAACAACCGTACCTTATTTTTATCTTGCGAGTGCCATGGTAGCCTCCATTTTTTAATAAGAAACAGAAAGACTTATGAGTAAGGAAGACGGGTGGTCACGTTGTGTCAAAAGTATAAGTATAACGTTTTTAACTTTCTTCTAAGTTATTTTTAACGATTACTCGCTGCTGTTGGGGTCCATCAAAAGTCTAGAGTTAACAAGGTGCGTGACTTATTGAATAACATCACAGTACACGTAATGTATTGTTAAAATGGGAGCCATCTCAACAACTGCAGTTTATCATAATCAGCGAGTTATAGAGACACCAGTTATCGAGGGGGAGGTGTATAATTTACAACGCGTTTCTGATGCTTGCATGTATTGTTGCGTAGGTAGGTAGCTGGAGGCTAAAATAGCCTAGCTCAGTTCGCAATGTCTGCAAATAAACTGAAAATGTTGCTCAATGTAATTTACCTACTTGCACATAAAAGAAAGAAGACCAGGTTAGTTACCTGATTTGAAGCCATCCTTCCAGTACATACTCCAGTCTGCTCCATATGTGTTTGTATACGTCATTACAGAGACTGAGTGGGGAATTGTGGGAAGTGCGGTTCTTAAAACCCAGTGGTTTTTTATTACGACCAGAGTGGCCAAAGTTCAGAGTTATCTCATGCAGCTTTAAGTACATGCTGTTACCGGTTGTTACATTGCTTAGTACATGTTTAATTACACTGTAACAAGGACACTAGTTTAATTACACTGTAACAAGGACACTAATGTAAAGGGTTAAACCTTGAGGAAGCATAAAAAAGCACAGTGCGCTGGAGGCTGGCTGCTGTGCGTCCCTCACCATATCCTCAATGATCTCCTTCACGGCCGCCACCAGGAGGATGACCACCAGGGGAACCAGCGTGGTCCAGCGACCGGTCGGAGACACGTCAGGGATTTGCTGCGGAGGCGAGATCGGTGAGACGTGAATGCGGTGAAGAAAACCAACTAAACACAGACTGAGTGGCACCAACAAAAGGCACAAAATAGGAATGTCACTGGAATCAATATTATTGTCTTTGCAAAAATACATTTGTTTTTAAAATATTAGTTTTCTACAATGTTACTAGTACCAACACAAGTGGCTGCCATACAAACTCACTATGCCAATAATGAAATGCAATTGTTGAGAGACATACAGGCAGAGTAAACAACAAGTGAATATGACTGCTGCGATTGCAAAATAGAGCAGACAACACCTTGTTTTAATACAGGAGCTGCAACCATAAGGAAACAGTGTCTGAAGAGGTGACATTTTGTCATGAAACATGACACGTCGTATTTTCAAATATGGTGTCGTGACAGAGCTGGCTGGGGTTGCCATGACACCACGGGGGTCATAGCCTACCTGCAGCATGGCAATGACCAGGAAGAAGGAGTTAGCTGCCCGTCTGAACTGAGCGAAGAGGAACCGAGGCAAGAAGGTGAGTGCATTGTACTTGGCAGTGCTGCAGGTGGAGGAAGGAGAGAAGGAGAGAGAGAGAGAGAGAGAGAGAGAGAGAGAGAGAGAGAGAGAGAGAGAGAGAGAGAGAGAGAGAGATAACAGTGAGTTAATTAGGACCATTCATCTGGATGCATGCTTGTAGCCCATTCAAACCTAATGTAAAAAGGCAAGAACTAGCATCATATCCCATTGTTTCTCAATGTGAGTCATGACACACTGCATTTAATAAATGCAGTGAATCTCAAAATCCAAAGCATTAAAATCAAATGCATTATCCTTGTGTTTTGTTGTTGCAGTGAAAACACTTGCCAGACTAGATTGTTGCAGAATTTGCCGTGTTGAGGTCGGTTGACGAAGATGAGCCGGCCATCGTCCAGCTCGACCAGAGACTCCCTGGACGGAGCCTCCCGCGTCCGCTCATATCCTGGATCACACGTGGACGACGAAGACAAAGCCATGGGAGAATTCATTAACTCACTAAAACAACACAAGGACGACGACAGGAGTTCCCTCATGGACACAACTTAGAGCTAATCAGTCACACGCTCTGCTCTCTCAATCTATTTCGGGGCAGCCAAGTAAAACCCTGCTGAATAATAACTTGTAGGGTAGAACTGGATTAGTGTTTGTGTGTGCGTGTAAGGGGGTAGCCTATTTGCTCTTCTATCTCACTGTTAAATTAAGCTCAGTTAACACAAGCAATAAGGCTACCCTACAAACAACCACACAATTACACATCAACAGGTCCATCAAAGCTTTATGACTAAGAAGGGACAGTAAGGGTATGGAGGAGGACGCAGCTTTAATCTGCCAACCAGACCGCTTAACTGGTCTGAATTAGACCTCATGGAGAGGACTCTTCTGACACGTACTTAGTCCACAGATTACATGCAAGGATCAACGGACCAATCCAAACGCGTGAAGATCCTCTAGAGAGCCCAGTGGCACTACTGTGATTGTGAAAGATAATTTGTTAAAAGAAAAAAATGCATTTATTTTAAATATATTATAAATGTATACATATTTAGGATACGATACTTCCTCTAAGTAAGACAAAGTAGTTAATTCTGTTTTTACAATATGTGTGTTTACCTGTGTTTTCACACAGGTAGAGATGGCATTTGGGAAAAAAAAAAAAGATCAAACAAAAAGTGTCGCATAAATCAAAGCAAAAGAACAGGTGTGATTACTTTGAGACTGCACCAACACGTTTTCACATCATTATCTATTTTAATGGCACCACAGTAGATAGCATAACCCAATGCAGCTGCCAGAATCCTGTTATCCAAACCAACAGGTTGAGTTGACTATTTACTAGAACCCACAATTCAAATATATATATATTGAATATCTTCAATGCAATGACAGACCGCGATAATAAAACACCCGCGAGCTGTATAACTAGTGTCCAGCTGAAAACGGCCCGTGCGACGTACCGCACACAACACTGCACGCGCAGGGTTAACCCGCACTGCACGGACGCAGGGTTAACCCGCACTGCACGGATGCAGTGCATCCCTTACTGCACATCCCCAGTCCAGCCTCGTACCTTCAAGTCGAGATCGGAGGTCAGACAGAGTTCTTTCCATCGGCATCACAGCTCTGACACAGACACCTGTGAAGGGCTGCTGCTTCTTCTTCGTCTTCTTCTTGTTGTTGTTGTTGTTGTCTGACTATGTCGAGGACACATCTCTCGTTTGGCTTCGCTATCTAGCTAATGGCTAACTAACCGCCACCCGACTGAGGGGCCTATACAAAGGAAGCACATCCTTGGAATGTCACGTCAGCAGCAGATCTCGTGCGGTTTGTGTACTCCCAACGTTAACAAACGGCTGTCTTCGGCTCGTGACTCCTCGGGGGTGTTGTTGTTCATGTTTACTTCCTTATCCGCCCACTCTTCTCGTTACACGGTAGCCCACGGAGGGAATTACCGCCCCCTGTCGGTTGTTTGCGTGAACTACGATTTCACTGACAGCATGAAAAAGTCCTTATAATGTATTCGTGACGTCGTTGTAACTCCCCCATATTCATTCATGTCTGATGATATCCAGTTTTCCAGACTCGATGACATTAGAACTGTGTACTGTTTTATCCAAATGCTGTAGCTTCTTTTAAAAATCCAATAATGAGATGTGTATCATGGGGCTATAGAATAGATGAAGTAAGTATTTTATATGTGTTATACTTCAGAGGGGAATGTTTGCACTGAGATCAACTTACATTTTTGTCTGAATGTATTCTACAATAAGCCAAGAGGCTTTCTAAAGTTCCAAGGCGGGGTTGCAAACACTTGATTTATAGGTTCGTAAGGTTAGGCTACATGTAAAGGCAGAGGTATAATAGTAGGGGTGGACACAGGTGTATCTCATGGCGTTAATTATGGGCACTGGCATGCCTGCAGACCCATAATTAGCTTACTGAGCTACACCTGTTTCCACCCCTACTATTACACCTCTGTGTACACCTCTGTGTAACCCATTAGAGGTTAAACAGTGAAACTCAAAATCATGATTACTTTTGGGTCTTCCAGGGCCGTTTAAGATCTCTTCAGTTAGTAGAGTCATGCTATTTTCGTTGTATTGATTTTAAGAATAAGTCCTTAAAATAAATGCTCTTAAGTATTTTCCGCATAGCGTCATCTGCTATGAACCTGACCAGGACCCACAACCTACTTGTCTACCATGGCTCTCCAAAACATGTAGCCTGATGGATCATCTTTACTAATGGCCAATATTCTGCCTTCGGATATGATGCATTGCACTTTCACACAGATTCCACTCTGCAGTCTCTTCTGCCCCTGGAAGAAGGTGCACACAGAATGGATAAGCCACTGTCTCCCCAGTCCCCCCCCCTCCCCCATGCACCATGCCTGTGGATCAGCCCATGGACAACAAGTCTCACTATTGCTGCTGACAGAGATAGCAATCGATGTGTTGCCTCTGTAGTTGACTGCCCCAGTATTAGGCTGGGATCTGGTGCTTATCATATGGTAATGCCTGTGACCTCCAATATTCCTGCAATTCCTCCAATTCAAGCAGAGAGAACCAACTTAGAACAAAATAACAATTATTTAGGTTTTAGTCAGAAAAGTCTTAATATTTATACGACTGTTTTCTTTGAGATGACTGCTGACATGCATATTAGGTTCAGATCACAAAACGGTCTATCAGCATGGAGAACACCAGTACACTATTAATCCAGGCTTTCTCTCAGTCACCTTCACTCACTTCGGCCTCGGCCAAAAGCTCATTGACCTAACTCTAAAAGGACAAATATTATTGATGCCATTGCACCACAAACTTAAATAATCTCCATGAATGGCCTCTGTGTTTGAAGGGTGCTATATCCATATAAACTTGATTTGCCTAAGCACTGCTACTTAAAAACATTGTAATAATGCAATACTAAATGCACTATTTATAACAGTGCCAGAGAAGAAGAAGAAATGAGAGGGTTGCATGTTATCATTGCCATGGTAACGGTGCTCTCAGCAGGTATCGGCTGTGTGCTGACAGAGATGGAGAGACTGCATGCAGACAATAAAGGTGGAGCATTATTCAAACGTGAACAGAGACAGGGAAACTGACATGCAACAAAGGTCATCATAACCCAGGAATGTGTCTATTCTCTTTATGGACTAGATGTTAGAGGTCTATGACAAGACTGGTTAAGGGTACTGTACTTTGAAAAACCTAAAAGAAAGAGTAAAAGACAAAATCTAAACAGACTGAACAGATTTTGATGAGACAGATAGCAATTAGACAACGATGAACAATGCATTCTAAATCAACCTGTTGTGACGATCGTGTTTGATGTTGGACCCAAGAGCAGACGCAACAGGCAGGGTAGTCAGACAGGCAGGAGATCGGCAACAGGTAAACAGGTAGACCAGGCAGGTAGACCGGGCGGGACCGGTAGACAGGCAGGCAGGTAAGCAGACAGGTAGACAGGTAGACCAGGCAGGTAGACCGGACGGGACCGGTAGACAGGCAGGCAGGTAAGCAGACAGGTAGACAGGTAGACCAGGCAGGTAGACCGGACGGGACCGGTAGACAGGCAGGTAAGCAGACAGGTAGACCGGACCGGGCAGTGAGTGTGTGGAAAGGCAGAGTTTATATAGGAAGGTTAATTGACAGGAAACAGGTGGAGGTGATGAAGCTAATGAGCAGGTAACCAGGAGGAGTGTAGGACCCAGGGGAAGCAATGGGGCACGGCCGTGACAGTACCCCCCCCTCAATGGGAGCCTCCAGGCGACCCACACGGTTTGTCAGGATGGGCCGGAGAAAGACGGACTCCGAGTCTGAGTCCGCTGGGTCCATGTTGGCCAGATCGTTCTGTGACGATCGTGTTTGATGTTGGACCCAAGGGCAGACGACAGACGTGGTAGTCACACAGGCAGGAGATCGGCAACATGCGTGGTAGTCAGACAGGCAGGAGATCGGCAACAGGCGGGGTAGTCAGACAGGCAGGAGATCAGCAACAGGCAGGGTAGTCAGACAGGCAGGAGATCGGCAACAGGTAAACAGGTAGACCAGGCAGGTAGACCGGGCGGGACCGGTAGACAGGCAGGCAGGTAAGCAGACAGGCAGACAGGTAGACCAGGCAGGTAGACCGGACAGGACCGGTAGACAGGCAGGCAGGTAAGCAGACAGGTAGACAGGTAGACCAGGCAGGTAGACCGGACGGGACCGGTAGACAGGCAGGTAAGCAAGCCGGGTGGGACCGGCAAACAGGTAGGCAGGCAGGTAAGCAGACAGGCAGACAGGTAGACCGGACGGGACCGGTAGACAGGCAGGCAGGTAAGCAGACAGGTAGACAGGTAGACCGGACGGGACCGGTAGACAGGCAGACAGGTAGACAGGTCAGGTGAGCAGGTGGGTAATGGAGCGTGGATTGGGTTGATGAAAACAAGTACGACCTGGCAGTGAGTGTGTGGAAAGGCAGAGTTTATATAGGAAGGTTAATTGACAGGAAACAGGTGGAGGTGATGAAGCTAATGAGCAGGTAACCAGGAGGAGTGTAGGACCCAGGGGAAGCA